>LUGF01041892.1:1758-13232 GCA_001625245.1 Calycopis cecrops
TGGTCCCATGACCTCGTGCTTTATAGCACTTCAAGCGTCCATCCTCTCCGTGTTCCCTTGGTTAGGAACCACCTTTTTGCGAGTGACGGGGGGTTTACAAGCCCAGCCCCCCATCACATGGCCCGCTGGTAGGCCTGCGTCAGCGCAGACAGCGCATCGGACGGGGTTGTTGCACCCGTCCGAGAAGTGTCCAGCTTGACCGCAGCGGAAGCAAAGTTCGCTGCGGTCCACTTCATGGGGGCACGTAATAGCCACGTGCCCCAGGAAATATAAACTTGAACACCCTATTTCATCCCTTTAGGGGTTGAATTTCTAAAAATCCTTTCTTAGCGGATGCCTACGTCGTAACATCTACCTGGCTGCCAAATTTCAGCTTGATCCGTCCAGTGGTTTGGGCTGTGCTTTGATAGATAGCTATGTCATGTTTGAGTTTTATATGTATAGATATGCGCTTAGATACAGATATCTTACCGCATCTTCGTAGTGTGTCACACCCTTAAAGGCTGTGTCACATCTGAATGTTTTCATCTGTACGTACACGCAGGGGTCGTGGCGAGGGGCGACAAATCACATTTAGGGGTGATCCGAGGGTGCATAATGTAGAGGGGCTGTGCTGGAATGTCTTTTGAACATCTGTGGGACTTATATTGTCGGTGTCACGGGTCAACTGCACCCGAAACAGGGTAATACATCTCTAAAATTGACCCTCACATATTTTTTTTGTATACAAGGTTGATACAAGCGAGAGGCATTAAATGAAACCACATTTACTATAAGTGCCTACATTTAATCCGAAACTATTACAAATAAGTTTACGACGAGTATACGAAAATACTTTTTTCAAACAAGTTAAACAGCGAAAAACATAAACATGCTTTGTACCGCTTGGTACGGCAAACGGCAGCCTTGTACGGGGTGAATGACCCCGGCTGGTCATAGTCGGCAATCAGCTGTGGTACAGCGTGTACGAAGTGATAAAAAAACTTTAAATAATTCCTGTGGATAATTTATTGCTCCGATTGATCTGATTTTTGTTGTATAACCTGAAAATAATACACTAAATATGTGGTTTCATTTAATGCCTCTCGCTTGTATCAACCTTGTATATCTCTTTATCTATGTAGGTATACCTATATATTTTTATGTGTGTGAAGATTTTCCTGTTTCATGATACGACCTATTTTGACCCAGGGGAATACATTTACGTATGACGCCTAGGAGCCCGGATGGCCTATGTCAGACTCGGTTCTTGAAAGTTCAACACTTAGCCCTAAGTTCAAGACTTAACCCCGGCCCCCGCCTTCAGCCACGATAACTGGAGGGCTCCTAATCCGCAGGTAACAGGACCCAGCGACAGACTCGCCTTAAAGAGGCCAGATTTCTCCTCTTTGGGGACTGTCCGGCCGCCTCCTTAACAGGCTCTACTACGTCGTTGGAACGGTGTAATGTGCAAATCCTCTGGCCCCAGACTCCAAAGAAGCCACCAATGTGTCCGAAATCGGACTCGTCACTCGCTCCAATCCAAACCACCGTCTGCTGATTCTAAGGGACGGGTGGAGGACACTTCAGCTACTCCTAGTCTCGCCTCTTACCCAAGCCTGTCCGGTATGGATAGCCCTGTCCGGCATAGCCTTGGGTTTTACAGAGGCACGCAAGCCCTGACCCCTTACCACCTCGGCAAGGTGGCAACATCTTCGAAAGATTACAAAGCTTACCCCTCCATTTTACCTCTTTAGAGGGGAAAGTCCGTTTTAATCATTTTAATTTGTAATAAAGTACTTATATATCAACGTGCTTTTCCCGCAGCTTCGCTTGTGTCCGTAAAATGTTTTTAAATAAAAAGTATCATATGCCTGTGTACAATCAAAGCATTTGTCCTTTCTAATTAATACCTCTAAAAATATGTGTACAAAGTATCAATTTATTTTTTTCTTTGTTACAGGTATACCAGAATCATGTTAGTATAGGAGGATCAAGAAGTGAACATTTTTATACAATTTGATAAACATTTTTAGTAACTCGAGCAAAGATGGGCTGTAACACTAGTTCAGAACCGAAAGTGGTAAAAGATGAGAAAGAAGAGAGTAAAGAACAGAACAAAGAAGAGAAAAAAGAAGAGACGAAAGAAAAGAGCGAAGAGAAGAAAACCGATGTAACTGGTATGTCTTTTGCCATTTATGACACTTGCCAACAGGTGCGCTTTAAGTTCGTATACGGATTCCGCAATAACGTATTGACACGTTTCTTTATAATATATCTGTTTCTGGGCTACGCGTTGCTGTGGCCTAGGCAACAGTATGTCAAATTTCATCAAAATGGTTTAGTTTCGTTGACCATTGCGAACGAACATCGTGACAAGAGACTTATAGACGTACTAGCAGTGCTTCGCGGTTTCACCCGCTAAGTTTCGATGCCGTGGAAATTTCGAGAGAAAAGTCGAAGGAGTTTTCTCCGAAACGGCTCTAATTAACATTGTAAAACGAAATTTTATATATATAGAGATAGATTATGTAGATTTCGCTTACAGCGGCTTGAAGGCTTTTAACGTATGGGGTTACATTTGTCTTGGTAACGCCAGGGATACGGGTCACATTTAAATATATTATAAGCTTATTACCTACAGCATTAAAATGTACGCACTACAAAATATTCGTTATGATAGTATTTAATGCTTTAAAAAAGTAATAACGCTTCCATCACTGGACAAAGATAACAAAAAAATATGTAAGCTTTGAAAATTAAATTGAAAAACGTACAACGTTGCCTAAAATATATTTTAATGCGCCCGGCGTCATTTGTGTTGTTAAGATAAATCTAGAGACGTCATATTTTTTTCAATTTCCTACTTAACCTACTAATATTATAAATGCGAAAGTTTGTATGTTTGTTTGTTTCTCCTTCACGCAAAAACAGATGAACCGATTTTCATGAAATTTGGCACACACATAGAGGGTAACTTGGATTAACACAGGATAGGATATTTTTATCCCGAAAGAATGTGTTGCCTTGGGATGATATTCTGTTTTCCACGGGATCGAATTTTACGCGGGTGAAACCGCGGGGCGCAGCTAGAATGAACATATTTTGTAATTTTTGACTATGAGATGAGGAATGAAACTCTTCGACTGCTTGATGAGAACTGTGTCGTTTATTAATCCGTATTGTCTTTACTATTTGTCTACATACCTACTACAATTTTGTCTGTATGTCCTTTTTTTTTTTTTGATATAGGAAGGCAAACGAGCAGCCGGAGCCATTTTCATGACTACCGCGATGGCCACAAACATCCGCATAGAGGCTACACAGATGCGCTGCCCTCCTTTCTCCTCCCACCTCCATGGGCCACCGGCTACTTACACACCGCACGAAACGCGACAGCACAGAGCTGTCACTTTACGCCAGTCTCGTGTAAGCGAGAGGTACCTCCCCGGTCGTGCCGGCCCAATTCGACTGCATGCAAGCATGCAGTGTGGCACTACCTCTTACCTAAACCTTTTTATAGAATCGTAAACACACATTAGATGATAATGTGATCTTCAGCAAAGTTGTTATACATGATCCCACGCAGGTTTATGAATACTTGTGCCCTGTTGCTGACAGATCCGGGGCTCAGTATAGGCGGCCGATGGCACCCCCGGGGATTTAGTGGGTATTCGGTTTATCCGGGAGTCCCACACACTTCCACTGAACCTCACCCTCGAACTGGTGGTAGTGCGTAAATGCATTTCCCCGCGAGAAAAAAAAAAGATTTACGAGATACGAGCGCTTTTTGACAGATGGCGCCACTATCACATTGAATTTCACATACTGCCATGATAGTTTAGGCGCAGCACAGACGACAGACTATCTGTGACGCACTTTTTAGTCTGTGAAAATAGAACCTATGCAATTATATGCAGTAACGCACACGACGCGCAAAAAGTCCGGCGCACATAAAATCCGTGTATACGGGCAGACCGCACCGCGCCGCTTCGCACAAAAAGTGTGTGAAAAAAATTGAACGTTTGCTTCAACGCGCGCTAACGCAGACGGCGCACACTTTAGTCGGCCATCTACATTTGCATTTTGCTAGGGATGGACGTAACGCACCCGATCATGGCGCCAGAGGTGGATGTAACTATATTAATACAACAAATACAAAATAGACCAGCAATTTATAATATTTCAAAGGCAGAGTATGATGATAAACAGAATGTTCGAAGATGTGCGTCGTGTGCGTTGAGTCTGTGAAAAATCCGCGACCGACTTTTTGCGCGCCACGCAGACTTTTTGTGCGCCGCAGACTCGATCGCACAAAAAGTGTGTCGTCTGCGCTGCGCCTTATGCTGATTTAGCTATTGGCGTAGCGACGCGCGCATGGTACAGTTGGTCTATACTAATATTATAAAGAGGAAACCTTTGTATTTTTGTATTTTTGTATTTTTGTATTGAATAGGCTCAAAAACTACTGGAGCGATTTCAAAATTTCTTTTACCATTGCTTAGAGGGATTTTCCCGAATCCGTATAGGCTATATTTTATCCCGAAAAAATGTTCCTATGGGATGCTATGGGATGTTTGTCACGGGATCGAAATTTGCGCGGGTGAAACCGCGGAGCGCAGCTAGTATTTTACAAAATAAAACCGAAAACACTTTTAGATTTATCGGCAAGGAGTATCGGATTTGTCGCGCATGACTTGCACAAAGTCGCAGTCTCAGTTCCAGTTCGGCGTTTGTAAAGTTGGAGTGAGTCTTTAGGGTTCCGTAGAACACTCAAAAGAAAAATCTCTCATTTTTCATAATTGTAAACCTAACATAATTTAAGTCTGAAACCATGTATTGTTTTTCTTATTAATTCCTTACAGTTTATGGACTTATGTCTGAAATAAATTTTATTTATTTTATAGGATCGATCTCTTTTTTGTTAATCTGCCTGATTTTCCGTCAAGTCGTACATCTGCATGCCAGTCGAGCCAGAAAATGAATCTAGATATTTTTAATTCAAGTGTTAGAAAGGTACTCGAATAGTACGGCACAACCGTGGAGGTACCTCTCACAAAGTGACAGCTGTCGTGGTTGGTGCTGTGTACAAGCATCCGGTTCATCAAATTTTTTTTATAGTACCTATAGGGGGGCAAACGAGCATTCAGAGCCATTGCATCACCACCGACGCCCACAGACATCCGCATAGAGCCTATGCAGATGCGCTGTTCTCCTTGCCCCTCCTACCCCCCGGGCCACCGGAAACTCACACATCGAAACGAAACGCGACAGCAAAGCTGTCACTTTACACCGGTCTCGTGCGAGAGGTACCTCACCGGTGGTGCGGGTCCAATTCGGCTGCATAGGAAGAGGTAGTGTCATGCCCCATGCATGGCACTACCTGTTCCTATGCAGCATGGCACTACCACTTACAACTAGATGGAGTTGAGGATGGAGTAGGAAGGACGCATATCTATAACCTCCATGCGGATGTCTCGCTTCGGTCATGAAAATGACTCCGACTACTAGGGTTGCCAACTCCGTCCATACCGGATTTATCCGGGAGAAGCAAAAAAAAGCATATTACCAGATATATATATATATATTTTATAAGTTCTTTAACTCGTCTTGACAAAGAGAGGTTTAAATATTTTTTAACATTATGAGATTACAATAAATAAATTTCGCCGCCGCCCGCCATGTCCGGGAGATTTTACCTGCGTGCCTTTTTTCCGGGACAATCCCGAAATTCCGGCAGAGTTGGCAACCCTTCCGACAGCTCGTTTGCCCTCCTATACTTAAAAAAACGCTGTAACGTCAGCGTATAGCCTTCCCAATGCGATCGCCGTTTCACAAGATTTATCTTGTCCTTTTCTTCACACCGCGCTTCTCGAATGGTTTATAAGGAGCCTCCAAAAAAGGCACTTCGTTTGTCCTAAATAGTTTTAGTTCAAAATGGCGTCGATAATACGTCACACGTCCTTCCTCGCGCTGTCACGGAGAGTGGAGACCAGGAGACTGATCTCTTAATAATTGCAAAAATGTAATAAATTATAGTTCAAAATTTCTCCATAGTGGCGCTAGGTAGTGCCACATTGCATGCTTGCATGCAGTTGAATTGGGCCGGCACGGGGAGGTACCTCTCGTTTGCACGAGACCGGTGTAAAGTGACAGCTGTGCTGTCGCGTTTCGTGCGGTGTGTAAATAGCTGGTGGCGGCGGCGGGAGGAGAATGGAGGGCACCGCATCTGTATAGCCCCTATACGGATGTTTGTGGACGTCGGTAGTCGTGAAAATGGCTCCGACTGCTTGTTTGCCCTCCTATACCATAAAAAACAAAAGGTGAGCTTTATGGGCCAATCTACCAAGCAGTATTATAGGTAAATTGGGCCGGTACGACCGGGTAGGATAAAATTGTCACTGAAAAGAAACAATTACGCAGTTATTGGTGATACGTTTCGTACAAAATGTACGCAATCGCCCGCAAATTTAAGTTTGTTTCCTACCTCCTTGGTACTGAGCTCTCGGTGAATCCAAATCAGGATTAAACGCTTTTTAGCACACGAATTAAGCGCTCACGTCCAGTTGAAGTCGAGTCCAACTCGCACTTGGCCGGCTTACGGAGCGCTCTCCTGGCCTCCACCCTCCACGTATCACAATCGCTCACGTATCTCGTCACATCTATCTGAGGCGGCAATTCAATTTGGCGGATCATTCACCCAAACGCGTCGCCTTAACTAATATTGATGCGGTTCGAGCCGGCGCGGCGCGAGGTGTCCAACTTTATAACTATTTTGTGAGATATCTAATGTAAGCCTATTAACACAACAGCTCCAAAATTTTTTTGATGTTTGTCACTTATCCAAACTATACCGAATGAATTTCAATAAAAAATCGTTAATATGTAGATTTCTTTTGGAATGGCAACAATAAAATATTAGATTGGTTTGTTTACGCTTAAAAAAATCTAAAATCTATTTGTTTTTTATTAAGAACAGGGGGGCAAACGAGCACTCGGAACCATTTTCAAAACTACCAATAGAGCCATCCGCATAAGGGTTATACAGATGCGTTTCCATCCTTCCTCACATTCACCCATGAATTTTTTTTAAATTTTTTTTTATGGTACTGGAGGGCAAACGAGCAGCCGGAGCCATTTTCATGACTACAGACGCCCACAAACATCCGCATAGAGGCTATACAGATGCGCTGCACTCCTTTCTTCTCCCACCTCCATGGGCCACCGGCTACTTACACACCGCACGAAGCGCGACAGCGCAGCTGTCACTTTACGCCGGTATCGTGTAAGCGAGAGGTGCCTTGGTCGTGCCCAGTTTGGCTGCAATGAGTGACACTACCTCTTAGCTGTATTAAAAACTACAAGAGTTTTATCCTTTTTTTTTCAAGTGAGTAATTCCCATGTAGGTACACCCACCCGGGGAAGAAGTCAACGTACACACGTCAATAGTCTTCCAAAGACTACCGCTGCTCGTTTGCAAGATAAATACTATAAATAATACAGACAGCGCAGAGAAATTTCCACATAAGGAACCCAGAAAATGATATAAAAAACAAGAATGCGTTGATTTATCATTCTACGGCGCGCTAAGGATGCGGGAAATAGGTACCATTTATCAGGATTACGTGCGCTATTAGTAATATCATCCTAGACGAATTTCGGCTTGGCATTCATTTACTAGCATTATAAAGACTTTTTTGTTTGTTTGCATCGAATCCAAAAGTACGGGACCGATTTCATCATTCTTTTACTAATAGCCTTGAAGCCTATGCTTGCTAGCTAGCCTATCAAGCCTTGCAAATTAGATTCTTAAAATTTCTAGTCAACAATTTCTTCTTTAAATCTCCCGGTACCGACCACTTGTTCGCTGCGTGTTTTTGAAGCGTCAATGAACGTCCGCGGTAACCGAAGAAACAAATTAATAAATCTACAAATTTCGGAGCATGTTGCGCCAGGTGTCGCGGGTTCGAATCCCGCCTTGGTCATGGGTGTTTATCTATGTATTTTATGTATTTCTATAAAACAAATCTTAAATATATAAAATTTCTTAAATTTACAAAATATATTAAATATATTCCGTTGTCTAGTACTCGTAACACAAGTCCTTCCGGTACTTAGCACGGAGCTAGGCTAAGTGGCTAAGGCTAGTGGTGTGTAAAGTCCACAGATATTTAATATTTAACAATAAAACAAAAGACAGTTGTAAATGTGATTAAATTATTAAAAATATGTAACATACTTCCAGTTCTCCTTAAACACCTTTACCTTTTAGCAATCAATAACCATGGCAGCCGAGTGCACAGCCCAATGCCGATAGAGCACAAGCATGGCACCTGCGGGCAAGTACGAAGTACCCGGATTAATAATTACTTTGGAGACCGTACCTTAGCCAAAAGACTTCCATATATCGTAAATACCTACTTTGCCCGAAAATATCCGACTCGAGCCAAACTGTAATTCAAAAGAGCATTAAATAACATCTCCTCCAAACACAATATTTAATGTTAAGCTTAGTTTTAAATACGGATATTTATATCTATTAAAAATAATCATAAATATCTCTATTTAAGTACTTATATACAAAATTCTCGTGTCACAATGTCAGTTACTATACTCCTCCGAAACATCTCGATCGATTCTCTTGAAATTCTGTCTGCTGAAAATAGCTCGGAGAAACAGATCTGAAACATCCATCATCTATTTTTCATCTCGATATTTCCACGGAGTCAAAACTTAAGCGTATGAAACCGCGGAGTGAGACTTGTAATTCTATAAATTATAACATTATGAGAGATTCGTTCCTGCAGGCAAACTGCAAACAGTTTTGCTCTATTTCTTGTTGCCCGTGTCCCAACAGTCGGCGGCGGTCCGACACGACCGGAGAGAAGTCAGACGAAGGTCCGACGGCTTAACGTGCTCGAGGCAAGGAGCTGTCACGTTGAAAGCTCCCAAAGAGTAAGAGGTAGGGCCACGCAGTCAGAGATAATGCTACATTGTACTCAAATAGAGCCGGCATGACCGGAGAGGTACCCTTGGCTCTTGTATATATACTTATATGATGCCTTCTCTGCCAGGAGAGCAACTCATCTTTGTTATAATTATTCGCATGTTTATTTATACAATACTCGCTACAATACTTTTAGGTATCGCGAGAGAAGCCGCAAGCAAAACGCTAGTGTAATACGAGTATAACCTTAAAATATGTAGAAGATTCCAGTCATACTTAAACAAAGGACCTCCCGCACAATGTCTATAACTCTGGTAGGCATTGTGTGGGAGGGTTGTAAAAATATCACAATAATAAAAACATAAATCTTATCGTATAAAACTTTATGGATGTGTTGTCTCTGAATTATTACTATGGATGGTAAAATTTGGTGACGTTGTTTTCGTAACAGAAAACAAGATGGCGGTATTATTCTACGTGTTAGCGACATCTAGTTTAAAGTTTGAAAATTACATGAAGCTAGTACGTGCTGTAGAGTTAAGTAGTCGGTGGATAGGTGGCGATGTTTAGTATTATTTTTAACTCAGTTTTTAAAGGAATAATATTTTTTATTAATGATTTATTTAATATGTAATCAAGCGTCAAAGATAGAAAAGTATGTTATTTTATGTATATTATAGCTGGTTTTTATTTTATTTTTATTTAAGTATATGTAGCTGGTAAAGACAGGCCATCCATCATAATTATTATTATCACATAAATAATACAAAAATTGAATGATATGGTTTTATGAAACATAATGACAAGTGTTTTTATTTAACATAAATTCGATTGATTATCATATTTATATGCCTATTACACCAGCCTAAGGAAAGTGTACCTACCTACTACGTAGCACATGATTAAGGCCGCTATCCCACTGGCGTTTTACGAGCGTTGACGTCTCTCCGACGTCTTCGTAACGTCAACGCTGCGCTAACGCAACGTTAACGTCGCGTCATCCCGTGGCAATAGTTGACGTCAGCTAAACGCGACGTTAACGTCGCGTTCAGCTGACGTTACCTATTGCTGAACGCGACGTTAACGTCGCGTTTAGCTGACGTTAACTATTGCCACGGGATGACGCGACGTTAACGTTGCGTTAGCGCAGCGTTGACGTTACGAAGACGTCGGAGAGACGTCAACGCCCGTAAAACGCCAGTGGGATAGCGGCCTTACATAGGCGCTACCTATATTCATACTAATGATTTGTAAAATGCTTTAAAATATAGTATATTTTTATGCGATATACTAAAAATACATTCCTTTTAAGAACAACACAGCAAATACACAACCGAAGACTCCAGTCCCCCATTATACAATTAAGCTTAGTTAATTTAATCCCGACGTAGTTTCGCCTTTGATCTAACAGATGGCGCTGTAACGACTTCCGCACAAATTTAATTATCTTTATTGAGTTTGTTTTGACTGAGGGCCCTCGATAAAGGCCCCGTAAATATCTGGTCGCGTTATAATGTGTGTACACTGTAAGGGTCGGTAAATGTATCTCGAAAACATGTCAATATTGCTGAATTGCAGAGAAATCATACTGGTACGATTCTCGCTCGCTTTTTTTTATATATTATACACATGCATCCCGCGGTTTCACCCGTGTAAATTTCGATTCTGTGGAAAATAAAATTCATCCCTTCGCATCCCATAGGAACATTTTTTCAGGATAAAAACCATCCTATGTGTTAATCCAAGTTACTCTCTATGTGTGTGCCAAATTTCATGGAAATCGGTTCAGTAGTTTTTGCGTGAAGAAGTAACAAACAAACAAACTTACATACTACTTTCTCATTTATAATATTAGTAGGATAGTAGACATAATTATTGTGTATGTTAGTGTGCAATAAAGACATATTTATTTATGTCATATTATTATTATTTATATTTTATAAAGATGTAAACGAACGAAAAAGCGGTATAACAACATGTTACAGTCTATAACTATATTGTAAAGAAGAAATATGGCTTTATTGGAAAGAGACCAGCTCATGCACATTGTATTGATAATAATTAAGTTGTTC
Source organism: Calycopis cecrops (assembly GCA_001625245.1). Taxonomy (NCBI): domain Eukaryota; kingdom Metazoa; phylum Arthropoda; class Insecta; order Lepidoptera; family Lycaenidae; genus Calycopis; species Calycopis cecrops. The sequence goes on from LUGF01041892.1 coordinate 12,757, forward strand.
GTACCAGGTACGGGGTTACACGGGCATCAATATGGGGCTGATATGACCCCCAACCAGAGGACGCGACCTAGCAAGCGTTAAGCAAGCAAGGGTTACCAAGGGTTAATAAAATTCCATTTATCTCTGTCCAGGTTAATCCCCGAAACTGTACCGATTTTAATGAAATTTTTATCAGATTAACTTTATATAACTAATAATAAATGCTATTTTTTTTATAGTATAGGGGGACAAAAGAGTAGTCGGAGCGATCGAATAAAGGTCGTTTTTAGCGAATTTAGACTCGTTTTACAGGATTGACCAACTTTATAGATTAATACTGCAATTTAGGCTTTTTCAAACCCTTTTGTAGGTTTTAGTAACTATACCCGGAATTTTAATTCGATTCCAGATTTGACAATTTCAGTGTTGTAGCGTTATGACAAGTACTAAATAGTGACGTTGCGAAATTATTCGATACGGAAATGAAATATTTCCGA
>LUGF01041892.1:34602-55560 GCA_001625245.1 Calycopis cecrops
ATGCGCTGCCCCCCTTTCTCCTCCCACCTCCGTGGACCACCGGCTACTTACACACCGCACGAAACGCGACAGCACAGCTGTCACTTCACGCCGGTCTCGTGTAAGCGAGAATGTGATGGAGTAAGGTAGTGCCATGCTGTATTGCTGCAGTGGGCCGGCGCGTCTGTGCCTCTCACTCACACGATATGTGGTGTGTTGTGAGGGGGAAGGTGGTAAACTTAATCATAATGTAGGATAAGAAACAATAGCATAAATTCTCTTCTTCTTTCATTTTGAAAAACACTACACCTAAGGTCAACTACCTTACAAAATCGCCATCTTCTTTTCCCCCGCTTCTAGCCAACAAGCATTTCCTTTTTACGTTTCATTTCACTCTATAAACATATCAAGTAAAATATTTAATTATGGAAAATAATAATCCTACAATAATATAAACAGTAATAAATCTTAAACATTACTAACGCCTATAGACATCCGCATAGAGATTATATAGATGCCTTGCATTCCCGCCCCCCCTATCCATGGGATTACCAAAATAAATAAAACAATACCCACAATGTTAAAATTTCACGTCACGTATTTATTCATGCTATTTGGCTCTTATTTACAAAAGGGTTTTAGTTACATAACAAGAAAACTGAATTCGAAATCGAATCGTTTCTTCTTATAAATAAGATCAAAAGATCTCTGGTTTCTTTAAATATAAATAAAACAAATGACGCCTTAGATATTAATCGAAACTTATCTTCAAAACTGCTACTTATTCTATCTAATGTTATCTACCATTGATAAGTAGAATATAAGACAAAGTGGACACATACATGCTTGTCGGCTCATAATAAGAACAATTATTTAATACTGTGTGGTATGGTGTGTTCGAGAGACGCGGCACTTTACTTGGACTTCAGGTGAGTCAGCTTATCCCATATTACCCGAATTCCTTTCTCAGCCCTTCGTGTGACGATAGCCATACGGCGTCGTCACAAAGTAATATTCAAACAAATAACATAGAATATTAGAGCACATAATTAGAAAACCCTTTTATTAATTACAATAATATGAGTCGGACTCGCACACCGAGGCTTCTGTGTCAACGGGAATTCCACGCCATGCTTGCATGCATGCAGCCGAATTAGGACGGTACTACCAGTAGTACCTCTCGCTTACACGGTACCTACCTACAAAGTGACAGCTGTCCTGTCGCGTTTCGTGCGGTGTGTAGTGCAAGGACGAGCGAGGAAGGTGGGCAACAACATCTGTAAAATCTCTAAATGTCAATGGACGTTGGCAGTCATGAAAATGGCTCAGACTGCTCGTTTGCTTCGTTACAGTAAAAAAATCTGGGCGTAAAAGTTATTTAAATAAATAAATAATAAATAAATAAATAAACGTTTATTTTGCTAATTAACACACATAACAAAAAACATTTAACATTGGGTATAGCAAAATTGGTCCCAAGCTCGGCATCTGCTAACATAATAATTATATTATGTTAGCACCGGTCTTCCGCTTGGGCCATATGATGACACACACGGACACGCCAACAACAATGAATTTATACTATAACTTATAAACTAATACACTGGAGGTACATCTAATATTGTTAAGCAGATTTTTCACAAACAAAAATAATTAAAACCAACATGGCAACGACAATAACCTTTTACTAGATTTGAATATTGTATTTTAAGCAAATTATTCTAATAAATAATTGTCGTGGAAACGAGTGACGATTTCAATAAATATATTTTTATGTGTATACTGTAAACGGGACTTAACCGCGTTATAAAATCGAAGTATTTACCTCGACTCTCGACGTTTCGGCTGTAATGCAACGGCCGTGGTCACTAGCTACTCGGTCACAGTCTACTCGTGACCACGGCCGTTGCATTACGGCCAAAACGTCGAGAGTCGAGGTAAATATTTCGATTTTATAACGCGATTAAGTCCCGTTTACAGTATACAAATATGAATACAAATCGTGAAAGCTTAAATAATTTAAATATATTTCTATAATTGACATGTTTCGGTCTTTATGACGCATGTCGTATTACTCTCTGCTTTGACTGCTCATTCGTCCTCTATTAAAAAAAAAAGAAAATAGACACGGAACCCTAAAACAGGCAGATAACAAAGCTACAGACCGCGTTGGCTCGAGCCTCCCATAACCCGGCCGATGGCCCACATAGCCGACAGTTTTTGGCACCGCACTGAAGAACCACGAAGTGCCCTAACTAGTTAAGTGCCCCTAGTCTGTTCCATGCATGCATGCATATACTTAACCTCAGATTCCACTGTCGATATTTTTATAAGTACAAGCCAATTTGTAAAGGTCTATACTAAATATTTTGAAAACAGATGATAATTTTTAAAACAATGTAGGTAATTGCATAATGTTGTATGTATTTTTTTTTTGTTTATAGCATAGGAGGCAAACGAGCAGTTGCGTCACCTGATGTAAAGTGATCACCAACGCCCACAGACATCCGTAACACCAGAGGTCTAACAGATGCGTTGCCGACATTTAAGGAAAAAATTTAAAATGTATTTATTTCATTCTGTGTATGTGTTTTTTATTTTTTTATTTTATTTTATTACTTATGAAAAACTTACAGCTAATACAACAAAATTGACATAACAATAATTTAAGAAGGCCAATTAAAAGTTTTTGCAGGTAGAAAGTGATTAGATACAGTGAAATAGGCAGTAGTGAGATAACATGTAGAAATGACTTAAAAATTGTGAAAAAGTTTAGCTAGTCTCATAGAAAGTTGGACTGATAAGTTGCTTTAATTTATTAATAGTAGTGTGGAATAAATCAATGTCGATGCTCTGAGATACCTTATTGTATGATTTGTTAGCTCTCAACATGTACGAAATGCTTCGGTAATTAGATTTAGCTTGTGTATTATGTAGAAGCTGAGTTTTCCGAAATGTAGTCGGTGGTACACGAAGCTCGATTTTGTTCGTTAGTTCAGGACAATCGATTACACTATTACTTAATTTGAATAGAAAGGTTAGATCAGCGACTTTTCTTCGTTCAATCAGTGGCATTAGGTGAAGTTTCATGCAACGAGCATGATAATTAGGTAAATTAATTTTGGTTCGAAATTGAATATACCGCAAAAATTTCTTTTGAATGTTTTCTATACGATTGATGTATACGTCATAGATAGGGTTCTATACTGGTGAGCAATATTCGAGGTGACTACGCACGAAGGCACAGTAGAAAATTTTTAGTGTTTTTATGTTATTAAAATCAGCGGATGTTCTTAATACGAAACCTAAACATTTAGAAGCTTTGTCAACAATTTTATATTATGCAAGAATAAAAATAAGCAACGGCAATTATAGTTAAAAGTATTAAAGGGGAGGACTATTAGGGGACGAACGAGCAAATGATGCCTTTGATTAGTAATAGTTATGATGCGTTGGAAACGCAACAGCACAGCTGTAATTTCACGGCAGTGTCAGCGAGCGTGTGCTACCTCCCCAGTGGTGCCGGCCCAATTCGGCTGCAGGCAAGCATGCAGTGTGTGTAGTCTTACAGAATTATTAGAATCTTATAAGTTAAGCTTATGTCACCTGTATATCTATAGATTTAGAATGTACGAGAACAATTCTAAATCTATGTGTATATCCAACCACTAACGCAGAAGGAAGAATGTTAGTCGTTTTGAGTCTTTTCTATATATGGTCTGTGAGGGACAAACAAACATACAAACTTTCGCATTTATAATATTAATAAGATTGATATTTCTGAACAATGTTCACAACAGTGATTTATACGAACTCCATTCTAAACTTTTGTATTCACACGTATGCAGCAAGCAACGTTCTGTTTCTAATTTTGTAATCAACTTGTCTCTAGTGTATATGGATTTTTGCCTACTTGATCCCGGTATCAAGTGGGTACAATATATAAACGACTCTCTGCGACCGGTCGCAGTTACGGATGATCGATGTTAGAAAAGCATCGATGTTGACATCGATGTTAACATCGACCCTTAAACATCTATGTTCGGTAAAAATCGAAAGGAAAACATCGATGTTTTTGGTAGGTAAGAACAATATTTATTGTAAAATTTAAATGTATTTATCTGCAGTATAATCTACTTATACGGAACTACGTTAGAAAAAGAGTCATAGTTTCGGTTATTCAAAAAGCGCTTCAATGTTCATATGTTGAAATATTTTTCTCATAACATCGATGTTCCGATATTATTCTTATATCATCGATGCATCGATGTTTTTGGGGACTTAACATGGATGTTAAAACATCGACGTTTTTCTAATATCGATCATCCCTAGTCGCAGTAGTCGTGCGACAATATCCCGAGCTCGCGACTGCATTTAGACGTTAATTGACATTAGCTGACATGCATTAGCGACTAAGTGGCCGCGCCTGGCGTCTTGAAGTGTGCTCTACCCGCGTCTAGTCGCTGCATTCAGCTTCTAAAATGCGACAAAGTCGGCGGTCACCGCGTCCAAAAGTCGCATGTGTGTTGTCGCCCTTTAGTTTTCCCGACTGTTACTCATTACAATAAAACTTAAATTAATCGCTGCTTATTTAAAAATTTTACGGTAACGGTACGGTTCTTGATTTGTCCACGGGGTCGAAACTTACGCGGGTGAAACCGCGGAGAGCATATTGTACATTTCCACATATTATTATGTTGATATTTTCTTCCCACACATTTTCCTGTGGGTGAAAACTGCCAGTAGCAAAATACGAAAACGCGACCGAACACTAATTGAAAATATAATTTAATTAATTAGAGCGGTTTTCTAATTTCAAATTAATTTAGTTTGAAAACGTCAAAAACCTTGATTTTATTTTATGCAGTTCGAGTTTGATGCTTTATAGGGCGATAGCACACGATACTTTTAGTCGCGGCGACCTTACATTTAGTCGCTTTTTAGAAGGTGAATGCAGCGACTAGACCCGGGGATCGCACACTTCAAGAAGCCAGACGCGGCGACTTAGTCGCTAATGTATGTCAATTGATGTCTTAATGCTGTCGCGGGATCGCGATACAGCATCGATGCAGTCGCACGACTCTACTGCTACCGATCGCAGAGTCGCTAAATCGCGATACAGCATCGATGCAGTCGCACGACTCTACTGCGACCGATCGCAGAGTCGCTAAATCGCGATACAGCATCGATGCAGTCGCGCGACTCTACCGCGACCGATCGCAGAGTCGCTAAATCGCGATACAGCATCGATGCAGTCGCGCGACTCTACCGCGACCGATCGCAGAGTCGCTAAATCGCGATACAGCATCGATGCGGTATCTTGTGTACTGGGGCCCTTATGCGGTGACCATCTGGCAACGGATTTCTGCGAGGGATCTGTTATTTTCTTCACGGCAGTGTGCAAAAACTGACGTCTATGTGTATCTACCCGGTCGTGCCCGCCTCGTCTACAATGCAGCGTTTTGCAAACTAGTAGCAACAATTGGAGGTATGAAAAGGCTCCGATTGCTCGTTTGCAGGGGGCAAATTTAGGCTTATATAATAAAAAAGTGAACATATGAAGGAGGGTACCTATTATGTACTTTTTAAGATTGTAGGTATGAAAAGTAAGTAAGAAGAAAAAAAAATGTATAAAAAGGAATGTGTAGAAATGAGAATCTTTTATGTACTCTGTGTATAATTCTGTTATAAATGTACATTGTATGAGTATTATATTGTGTTATTATATTATTGTATTATATTGATTATATTGTATTGTATTGCTTATGAGTACAAACAGAAAATCAAAGAATTTTATGACCATATACAACCACAAACATCGGTACAGCCAGGTCCGTTTTAGTAAGAGGTAGTGCCACGCATGCATGAAGCCTAATTAGGCCAGCACGATGACGTAGTGGTACGTCATCGTGCTTACGACATCGACCTAAATTGACTCTATGTGAACTATGGGCGTCGATGGTCATAAAAATGGCTCCGATTTCTCGTTTTTTTTATGATATAGGAGGGTAAACGAGCAGCCGGAGCCATTTTCATGACTACCGACGCCCACAAACATCCGCGTAGAGGCTATACAGATGCGCTGCCCTCCTTTTTCCTCCCACCTCCATGGGCCACCGGCTACTTACACACCGCACGAAACGCGACACAGCTGTCACTTTACGCCAGTCTACCTCCCCGTCTACTCCCCCAGTCTACCTCCCCGTACCTCCCCGGTCGTGCCGGCCCAATTCGACTGCATGCAACCATGCAGTGTGGCACCATTGAGTTATTATTACTACGTATACATATAACTCAATGTGTGGCACTACCTCTTACCAAATATTAAAATAAATGCTATCTCTACTTCAGCCCCCATCAACCAATTAACAAAAGCCTTGAAACATGTAACATTTCACGTCGGGGGCAAGAAAATGCGAAAAACCTGTGTACTCATTAAGACGGGCTTACGCTAGAGACATGCTAACAAGATTAGACACGAAACGTTGCTCCGAACACGTAACATTTTGTGGAAGTATAAGGAGGGAAACGAGCAGTCGGAGCCATTTTAATGACGGGCGTGGGTCCAGAGCTGGATTTACGCATAGGCTCGTGAGGCCCAGGCAAAAAAAAAACTTAAAAAAAATTGCTTTGAGTTTTTTGTGAATTGTTGTGGAATAAATTGTAAGAATGTATAGAACTTTGTTGATCAAAAAGGGCGGCGTCCACTGCCGACGCCCATAGGGATGTCCATTTGTTGTGGAATAAATTGTAAGAATATATAGAACTTTGTTGATCAAAAAGGGCGGCGTCCACTGCCGACGCTCATAGACATCCGCACAGAGACTATACAGATACGTTGCTGTCCATCCTCCTAGCCTCTACACGGGCCACCGGCTATTTACAAACCGCATGAAACGCGACAGCGCTGGTGGCATTCTCCCGTGCTGTAAAAAAAAACAGTTGGGTGTCTTTTATGTCCTTACTAAGAGTACTCATTAAACGATCAGAAAAGCTAATTATAGGATCAGAAACGGAAGGCTTCTCGCAACATTTTGTGAAAGTTGACAAGACTGAGTATAAAGTTTTGAATAGAAGTTCGGAATTGAGTCGGGGAAGAAAATAATATTTTATGTACTTTACAACATTCTGTTATTACATAACTTTATCCGTGTTAAAATCTGTTAATATAGTTTTGTTAATTGTTTATTTATTATATTAGAAGCCCTACGTTTTAGTAAGAGGTAGTGCCACACTGCCGAATTGGGCCGACACGACTAGGGAGGTACCTCTCGCTTACACGAGACCGGCATAAAGTAGCAGCTGTGTTGTCGCGTTTCGTGCGGTGTGTAAGCCGGTGGCCTATGGAGGTGGGAGGAGAAAGGAGGGCGGCGCATCTGTGTAGTTTCTATAGTTGTCTATGGGCGTCGGTAGTCATGAAAGTGGCTCCGACTGCTCGTTAGCCCCCCCCCCCTTATACCATTAAAAAAAACGTGTTTAATAACTTCTGAAACGTGGGACGTCGTGAATAAACGGCGATAAAATCCATTTAGGTTGTCTTAATGAGTAATATTCGCATAAGACATCATTAAGCAAATAAAACTTTTATGTACACTGTATCTAACAATTGGCATGGTCTTAAACATACTCATGAATATGCAGATATCTGTTCTTGCCTCCTCTCCTGACGTGAGTCACTGCATACTCAGCAAATGGCACGAAATTCCCTTAAAATTTCGTATAATTATTATGCAGATGACTTTGTCTTCTCTCCTTACAGAGCTGAAAAAGCAACAAATGTCATGGAACTTTCTCAAGCATCTGCATAAAAAACCGGCCATGTGCGAGTCGGACTCGCGCACGAAGGGTTCCGTACCATTATCTACGAAAACGGGAGCTCATCTTTTGTATGGGAGCAAAAAAATCACGTTTATTGTATGGAAGCCTCTTTAAATATTCATATTATTTAATTTAGTATTTGTTGTTATAGCGGCAACAGAAATATACCATCTGTGAAAATTTCAACTGTCTTACTATCATAGTTCACGATATACAGCCTGGTGACAGACGGACCGACTGACGGACGGACGGACATCGGAGCCTTAGTAATGGGGTCCCGTTCTTACCCTTTGGGTACGGAACCCTAAAAATGCAGAGGTATGTCCTTGCCTCATCTCCTAAAATATATTGCTGGAAACCAAAAAAACCACAGGAAACGCAAGTAGCTATCGCTTTGCGGTGTACAGCGAGAAGTAATGTTCCCGCCAAACCACGGAACCTACATTTCCTTTTTTCCTCTTTTTTATTTATCTAAGCCCATCCGAGAGACGTTCGTCACGAGGCGGCGTCAAGTATCTTCCCGGTCGTGAAGGCCTAGCTTGGTTGCACTATACCATGACAATACCTACCAAATACACAGTAAGAGTGCCACGCTGCATGCATGTATACATATAGCTGAATCGAGCTGACCGACGACCGAGTAGGTATCTCTCGCTTACACGAAACCGGCGTGAAGTGACAGCTGCGCTGTCGCGTTTCGTGCGGTGTGTAAGTAGCCGGTGGACCTCTATGGTCAACCGGCTAGGCAGGCTTATAGGTATAGAATAGAAGAAGACACAACAACTATATATACTACACTATAGATCCATGCACAATATAAATCCACGATTGTAAGCAAGCCCTCAATTTAGTGTAATTGTATACAAATCATATTTATTAATTACTAGCTTCCGCCCGCGACTCCGTCCGCGCGGATGTCGGTCTTCTTCTGTCGGATTTATTTTTTTCTACGTATTTTTCCAGGATAAAAAGTATCCTATTTTATGCCCAGGATAATAAATAAGGTATAATTATACCAAGTTTCATCGAAATCAAACCGTTAGTTTTCACGTGAGACCTGAACATACAGACAGACAGGCAAAATTTTTTAATCGCATATTTGGGTTTGGTATCGATCCAGTAACACCCTCTGCTATTTATTTTTTCAATATTTTTAATGTACAGAATTGACCCTTCTACAGATTTATTATATAGTATAGATTACCGAAGCCAACTTTTGTCTCCGAGGTTCTTCACTATGGGACATCAAAATCCAATCCAAATCAACACATTCAATGGACTGGCCCTTGAATAGTTTCTACTACGACGTCGGAACCATGCATTGGGGTCATGCAACTTGACTCCTGGCACCTGTAACCAATGTCCAAATCGGACCCACTATTTATTTCAATCCACGCCGCACTCTGTTGATTCAGAGGGACGGGGGAGTACCCCGAGTGGACCTCTATGGTCCACCGGCTACTTAGGGAGGAACGACAGCAAAGTGTTTGTATAACCTGTTTGCGGATGTCTATGTGCGTCAGTAGTCTTGATAATGGCGATGGCTAGTTTGCCCCCATGAAAAACCTCCATAAAAGCGCAATTGTGCGCGAAATTCGACGGACCGAACGTAAAAATAAAACATTAATGCGTCCAGATATTGTAGGTCACGTTCCTCATGACGTCACACGTGATGCAGCCACGTAAAGGCTTTCACGTACAGCCTGCAAAAACGTGTCGTTGGAAAATGAAAATGGATTCCTTTTTAGCCTCCGTCAAAAGAAAGATAGAAATATCTTTTGTCTGTTCTTTTTAAGGTTATTTATAGGTTTTCTATCAAAAACCGGTCAAGTGTGGCTTCGCCCCTTGTCCGTAAAAACATGAGGTACGAGTAATAACAATAAAAAGAGGAAAGGTTCTTTTGTTCATATAGAATAGACTCCAAGAGTATTGAACCGATTTTAGCCTTTCTTCCACTAATAGCTACATTATCAAGAAGTAGCATATAATATATTTTGACGCCCAACGAAGTGGACATGGGTCCACTAGATATAATATATAAACTAACAATTTTACTGCGGGCGTATGCACTTACTTTATAAGAAAAGAACTACAAATATATGTTTAGATTTATCCAGTTATTTGTAGATACTGATTTAATATTTATAATTCAGGCCAAATTTCATTATCCTAGGACAATGGGAAATACCTTATTGGTTACCGCGGAATTATATTTTGTATATATATGGGGAGGCAAACGAGTAGTCGGAGCCTTTTGATGACTTCCTACGCCCATAAACATCCACATAAAGTTTCCCCTTTTCCTTCTCCATGGGCCACCGAAAAGCCACACACCGCAACGTGGCTTTGCACCACTCAGACTAAAATATGCGCCGTTTATGTGAATATTTCAACGATATACTAAACGCTGTTCTACTAATTGCGCTGTCTTGGAAATATGATTGCTCTTCTTGTGCTTCAAGATATTGAAGCTTACAGTATTTGAATTTCAGCGGGACCCTTCCAAGCCCTCAAGCAAGGTCTTGACAGACAACTAAGTGATCGCAAAGGGTTCGAGGGTACGGATCCCTAAAAACAATCTGGTATTACTAACAAAGATATAACTTAGGAGAGGGACAGGGATAAATGAATACATTGATATATCGTCGACCGTCCCCTGATCGTTCAAGTTATAAATGTATTTGAGGAGCAAAAACTATATATTGTGTTTTATCTTGCAAAAGCTAGGGTACTCTTTATTCTCACCGAAGACGCGTCCACCTTGCCGTGTTGGGACAGCAAATTTTCCATCGCTAGGTGACTAGGTATATATGGATTAATACTAATGACAAAAAGTTGGATCATGGTCTAACAGAAGATCCCCTTACGTGCCTCTGTGATCCCCAAGGCTATGCTGGACAGGCTTGGGGGGGAGAACTAAGAGCAGCTCAGCTGGGCAGTCCTCCACCCGTCCCTCGTCAGGATGGGAACCTGAAATCCACTGCACAAGGGACTATTCAGTCCCCAAGGAGGAGAAGTCTGACTTTTCACCTGTCACCAGCTTGTCGCTGGAGAGATCGTGTTGCCTGCAGATTAGGGGCCCTGCAATTATAGCGGTTAAAGGCAGGGGTTTAGTCGGTATCGCAGTAAGTGTCGAATTTGACATTGTGCCCTGTTGCTGATAGACCCGGGGCACTCCACCACAGCGGCCGAAGGCTCTCGCAGTGGCTTTTAGTCCTGTGCGGAGTCCGACACACCTTTCCGGATCACCCAGGGCCGGATGAACGGTGCCTAAAAGCATTTTCCCAACGCAAAGAAAAAAAAAGAAAATTTGTGGAGAATCCGACACAGGTGTAGGGGACACTCGAGCTCCTAGCTATCATACGTAAATGTATTCCCTTGCGTCAACAAAAAAAACGGTTTTTATAACTCAATGTTCCATTTTAACGCGAGTACATTAAGTTTTCTTCGGCATTTTATGATTAAACTTATTAAAATAATATTATTGTAAAATGTTAAAATATAACAAAGTTACGCGTAATAGCAAGATGGTACGTTTAACCCTTTTTAAGGCACAGATAAAGAATGTAGAACCTCTTTGCACGGTTCCTCTTTGTTTTAAGGATATAGGCTGTGCCCTTTCCCGCGCAACCTCACAGTCGTCGCGAGCTCTGAGCAGGCAACACGTTGCCAGCACATCGATCCACCGCCCACCGTACAGGCGGCGTATTGTTACCAGTATTAAAAACAGTTAAAGTGGATTTATTCAGGAAATATTTGAAAATCGTCGAGGAGAAGTTTTTCCCTGGTAAGTGACTGGCGACTTGGAAATATAATAGGAAATGCATTGGATTCCAAATTCAAACCGGAGCGACTTTAAATTTGGAACAGTTATTCTATTTTCGAATGCGTCTTGTAATTTACGTGTGAAAATAACAACGTGTTCCAAATTTGAACTGAATTAATCAATGAGTTTAAATTTAGATTATTGATTCTATTTTAAAAAATTCAATTTATAAGATTCAAGCATATAAAATTGAATTTTAGATATTCTGTTTTGAATCATCTTTTTCTAAATTCGAACGTGATTTTCTGAATTTTTTATTTTGTTTATTTTGCAAATCTAGTTATTAATGTCTACTATCGACAATTTTATGTCGATTTATTAAATGAACGGACTAAAACTGTAGGGAAAACCCAAGTCAACGGATTTTTCTCCATCACCGGGCACTGAGTGTGATGATGATGATGATGACGTAGCTTGTGTATACAGTTCATCCGTGGGTCACTGGAGCACGCGATTGAATATGACGCGTTATTGAACGAGCGCGGTATTAACCGTACGGTAATTGGCACTCTATAATTATGCTCGAAATATACTTTTTAGGGTTCCGTATCTCAAAGAGAAAAAACGGAACCCTTATAGGACCGCTTTGTTGTTATCTGTACGTCTGTCAAGACCTTTTTCTGTAAAACGCGTGAAGGGATTAAGCTGATTTTTGTCAAATACGTAGGTCAGTTACGTCTTGATGCCTTGAAATCAAATCACACTTCTAAGTTAACGCAATAAAAAGTTATAGCCAATTATGCACAATTTTTGTATGAAAACGTACTTTGTAGAAAACCAAAAACCTATCGGGTACTTCCCGTTGACCTGGAGTTGTGAAATTTGGCAAGAAGTAAGAACTTATATAGGAATAAATCTGAAAACTAGTAAATTATATGTTGATCATTGGAAAAATCATTATCGACTTTTAACTGTAATTCATTGCCTACTAAATGTGTGTGAGCAACCGCTTATATAAGTTTGTCAACTTAAACGGCAGGCGTAAAGTTACAATAATTGAAAACCATGCATCAACACGTTTGGATTACGAAACCCTCGGTGTGCGAGTCGGACTCGCACTTGGCCGGTTTTTTATAGTATAGGTAGCAAACGAGCAGTTGGCTCAGACTGCTCGTTTGTCCTATTAAACCACCTACGAGTACGGCATTGATCGTACAGTAATCGGCGGAGGTATATATGTTTGAAATATACTTTATATATATATATATGTATATGGGGAAGACGAGCAGCCGGAATTTTCATGGCTGCCGACGACATCCGTTATACAGATACAGATGAGTTGGTACCCAACTACGGAGCTAAAACTTTCGGGAATTTTGCAAGAGGTTATGATTGCATTGCAGCCTACGTCATGACCGACGGGTGCGTAAGTACCCCATGGATGGGGAGGAAGGAGGGCAATGTATCTGTGTCTCTATGCGGATATTTTGTAAGAGGTAGTGCCACACTGCATGCTTGCATGCAGTCGAATGGGGCCGGCACGACCGGGGAGGTACCTCTCGCTTACACGAGACTGGCGTAAAGTGACAGCTGTACTGTCGCGTTTCGTGCGGTGTGAAAGTAGCCGGTGGCCCATGGAGGTGGGAGGAGAAAGGAGGGCAGCGCGTCTGTATGGCCCCTATGCGGATGTTTGTGGGCGTCGGTAGTCATGAAAAGGACTCCGGCTGCTCGTTTGCCCTCCTATATCATTAAAAAAAAAAAAACTCTATGGGCGTGTCATATTAACATGGCTTCGATTGCTCGTTTGCCTCTCTATAATATAAAAAATGACAGTTATGCATTCTCGTTTCGTGCAACATGTAGTCAGCATATGTCTATACTGCGAATCAGGTTAGAACGAACAAAGAAATGTCTCTCATATTACATACACTTGTAATTTTCTTGCGGCTTTTGGAAATTTGTTCCTGTCGCGATTCCAAATTATCCAATCGAGTAAGGGACACATAGAGTATATGCAATGCATATAGTGTGCATAATGCATGTCTATGCGCTAAGCGACTTTTCCATATTTTTATAGTATTATTGAACAAACAAGCCCTTGGAGTTTGATTATTGTTTTTGATAGTATAAGTAGAGGTGTGCCTAAGAGTGATATTTGAGTAGCAGCGATCGCCCTGAGCAGGTGTGAAAAATCGCCGTGAATAGTAGCACTGATTTAATCACTCTTTAAATCACTCTTTACTTTTGTGCGCTGCATCGCTGCCAGCGATCACAGCGAACGCGTAACAACAGTGACCGGTCGCTGTGAGCATGTAGTGATTGAAATCACTGCTTGCGCAAAGAGCGTTCACTACAGCGATAGCTGTTTATGAATAGCAGAGTGATTTTTCACGGCGATCGCAATCACCGTCTCACCACTAAGTTTAAGAGCATTTAGTATATGAGTGAGAGAGCCGTTTTCATGACTACCGACGTCCACAGACATCCGCATATTTATACAGATGCGTTGCCCCCCTTCCTCCTCACCCTCCACGGGCCTACTTAACCAAATGGACACGCCGAAAATTTCTATAACACAAAAATCTGCCCAATTCTATGAGAACCCCGTAGCCGCTAAAGACTAATGTAATTCGGCTAAATCATAATACACGCACATGAAAAAACAGTGAGAGTTATTTGATCTCTTACCCCCATAGATCCGTATAATTGTTAGGCTTTCATGTTGCCCCTTCCCCTCTCCCTAATTTGCATCAAGGAAATTATGAGGCAAAATAAAAAGCGGCCAAGTGCGAGAAGGACTCGCGCACGAAGGGTTCAGTACCATTATCTACGAAAACGGGAGCTTATCTTTTGTATGGAGCAAGAAAATCACGTTTATTGTATGGGGGCCCCTTAAATATTCATATTATTTAATTTTTTAGTATTTGTTGTTATAGCGGCAGCAGAAATACACCATCTGTGAAAATTTCAACTGTCTAACTATCATAGTTCATGAGATACAGCCTGGTGACAGACGGACGGACGGACGGACATCGGAGCCTTAGTAATAGGGTCCCGTTTTTACCCTTTGGGTACGGAACCCTAAAAAGAACCGTCAAAATGTAGCTCTGCGAAACAATTTAACCTGAATACATAAAGTGAAAATCGATCGGAGGTGAATGCGGGCTGGTGGGAGGTCGCTGGTGAAGCGGGGATTAACAGAAATTTTAGTAGAGGTAGTGCCAAGTTGCGTAGCAGCGAAATTGGGCCGGCACGACCGGGGAGGTCTCGCTTATACGGCACCGGCGTGAAGTGACTGTCACGTTTCGTGTATAAGTAGCCGGTGTCTCATGGACGTGGGAGGAGGAAGAAGCAAGTCATATATGGCCTCTATGCGGATGTCTATGGGCGTTGGTAGTCATGAAAATGGTTGCGACTGCTCGTTTGCAATTTTATACTTTAAAATAAAACAAAACTTAAGTTGTGTAAAATGGACTAACATTAAATTATATTCATTGGTATAATTATAACTTACCAATATACTTTAATATTTATAAACCTACGAATTACTTATTGCCCAAGCTCTGATTGTAGGTGAACGAAACGATTTTTCAGACCTTACAGAGCTCAGTATTCACCATCAATTTCTGCTTGATCCTGCCCCGCCATCCGAGCAAAAAGGAGCCCGCCCATGGAGGTGGGAGGAGAAAGGAGGGCAGCGCATCTGTATAGCCTCTATGCGGATGTTTGTGGGCGTCGGTAGTTATGAAAATGGCTCCGACTGCTCGTTTGCCCTCCTATACCATAAAAAAAAAAAAAATATTAATATGCAGACAGGCGACTAAGCGATATAGATATCGTGCAATAAACATATACCTAGGTATATATAATATTATTTTTACTTTAGCAAAATGTGCAGTGACTCAATTTTAATAGTAGGCATTAAATACTTCCAAACAAATGTCATATTGAATTTTTTTTTTAATTTTATGGTAGAGGGAGGCAAACGAGCAGTCGGGGTCATTTTCATGACTACCAACGCCTATAGACCTCCGCATATAGCCTATACAGATGCGCTGAAGCACGCAGTGCGACACTTCCTCTTTCTAAAATATTAGTTTTTACTAATAAACGTCAAACGAACATATGCAAGTAAATTTCTCATTTAGGCCACTAGGTGGCCTGACTGTCTAGAAACTCATTTCCCAAAAGGTTTTCGTTTATCATTTTGAGGCAGAGAATCTTAAAAAGACGAAAGAAAACACGTTTATTGTATGGTGAAAAAAATTTTGTTTTTTTTTATTTTTAGTATTTGTTGTTATAGCGGCAACGGAACAACATAATTTGTGAAAATTTCAGTTTTATATCTATCACGGTTTATGAGATACAGCCTGGCGACAGTCAGACATACGGACAGCCGGACAGCGAAGTCATAGTAATAGAATTCCGTTTTACCTTTTAGGTACGGAACCCTAACAAGCAAATAAGACTGCGCCAACATACTATACTTACCATCACTTACCAACTTTTCAACTTACAAAATTACTTCATAACTTATTAAACTCCCAAGTTATATAAAAACTTCGCCTCAATCATAAGTACGTTAGGAGTTGGAAAACAATGGACAACTTTTAAAGAGGGTCCAAGAATAGCTGGTAGTTATAAAGAAAATATTGGTAAGCGATTACACGAGCGTGGATGTAGCATTGTATCAGAATAGGTAAAACGTCCTCTCATAACGATGAAGCTGCCCTAGGCATTTTGCCTGCTTTAGCGTAGAATCTATCTAAAAAAAAAAAAAGGTAAAACGTTACAAATATACCTTTGAACTATGTATATTATCATAGATTTAGAATTGTTCTCACTACGTGAAAGATGTACAAAGCGTGAGAGCGAGACATTCAAATTAACTTCCAATTATCGGGAAAGAAAAGAGACAGTAGATGTAGTACATATGAGACAATTATTATTTCAATAAGACGCCATAGCGGCCTGAATACATAATACTGACAAAGTCATATAATATGTGTTTTTGTAGTAATTCTGACATTTGTCAAATATTTTTTTGTCTCGTCATTGTTCTGACATTATGTATCTTGTACATTTTAAATCTATTATAGACTTCTTCTAGATAGTACCTATAGTAAGTGGTAGAGCAACGCTGTGGCCGAATTGGGACGGGGGAGGTACCTCTCGCTTACACGAGACCAACGTAAAATGACAGCTGTGCTGTTGCGTTTCGTTCGTGTGTAAGTAGGTGGCCCGTGAAGGTAAACCTCTGAGTGTATATTTATGAGCATCGCTAGTTATGAAAACGGCTCCGACTGCTTGTTTGCCCCCTTATACTATATTGTATGGACGTTTGTTATTCTTTCACGCGAAACTATTAAAAGAATTTATATTAAATTTGGCGCACATACATTACTACCTGGACTAGCATAGAAATTACTTTTTATCCCGAAAATATGAATGGATCCCTTAGGTGTTATATCACACAAGCGGGTGTGTTATGTAAAATAGAGAGAAAGAAAGAAAGAAAGAAAATTTACTTTATAGAATATAAAATAATATAAGAGAAAGAAAGAAAATTTACTTTATTGCGCATCAAGATTACATCACATATTACTTATTTAATATACCTACTAAGTGCACAAAAAGACATTAGTTTACCTACACTTTAATATTATGTGCACAGAATCTATACGTACAATAAAATCGTAGGAAAATCAATACTGTAAGTACATCGATTTTTTTTTAAAAGAATGCACGATCTACAATCGATATCGAAGTCAAAAATATAGTTTTTAGAATGTTTGTCTGTTTGTCAATATGTACCTATATCCCGTATATAGGTAAACTCAAAAAGTACTGCATAGATTTACTTCAACAAGAATTTTATTAACAGATCTGGTCAACATATAAGCTACGTATTATCACGTTATCACCTACGAGGAAAGAGCTGTGATTCTTTCCTTCGGAAAAATTGGGAACCTTCATTTTTGAAGTCCAAAAAAAAACATCACGATATTATTGCTATCAGATCTGTGCATATTACATTAGTATTCAAATATAGATATATGAAAGTACAGATAGAATACAAAAATATTTTGTTATTAACTATTCTGTTGTGTATTCTGTTATACAAATAGCGGTAACATAATCTAAATAATATTGTTCGTATGAGTTAATATTTTACATAAAAGTAGGTACACAGTTGCTGTTATTCAGGTTATTGTTGGCATTACCTGCGACAAAAGGTTGTCAACTATTTAATTAAGTTCTAGCGTTTGACGTTAAATAAAGTTTGACGTAAAATACAAAATGGCGAATGCCGCCATTTTAATATGATATCTAATAAATGCTTTTTCATGTAAATATTTGTAGCTGAATTAATGACAGGATAATTGTTTATACACTTATTTGGTTTGTGTATTAATTTTGTAGTAACATATTTAATTTTATTATTAATTAAAGAATAAATTTATATAATTCAGTAACTTTACCGTACCTATACTAATAAGGGTTAAAGGACCTTATAGAAATGTATGAATAACTTACGTGTATAGTATACCTACAGCTTTACACAATATATATATTACATAAAAATCCTATTTAAAATATAAATTTTGTAAGCCAATTTTATTATAATAATGTGTATTGTATGTATAAAAATATAATTAAAAAATAATAGGTTCTTGGCATTCAAAAAATATATTATTTCTATGAATAAGAAGGTTACAGTTATTGGACGTAGAAAGGGTTCCAAAAAGTCTGATAATATCATTTTATTGTAATACTCTAGTCGTTTGGTTTCCCTGTAAATTACCATACTGGGAAAATTTTCAGAAAAGTTGAAATGTACGTTGCGGCCTATTCTCATACACAGAAAATTTCTTGTTAATTGGTCTAGAGATGTACGAAAGTTCACAGCTGTATCTTTAGAATAGAATAGAATAGAAATAAATTTATTCAATGCTCCACAAAAAGATATAGTACAGATATCTTTACAAAAGATATAGTACGTATCTTTACAAAAGATATACCTAGTACTTCATAAGATATAGTACAATACATGTGTATGAATTTTTCGCGTCATTTCTTACGGGTTGGCGGCCGTTGTCACCGCCTTCTCTTTTGCCCCTTCCTGTAAAAATGTCGTTTCGGGAGAGTGACAAAAGAAAGGAACGTTTCCTCAATCCTAGAATATACTAGAAGTTTTTATTTTTCTTTTTTTATTAGTGTAGGGGACAAACGTGTTGTCGGAGCCATTCCCATGACTACCGTCCACAGACATAGGCCTAGAAGCTGTACAGACGCGCTGCTCTCCTTCCGTCTCCCACCCCATCCGGGGCCACCGGATACTTGCACACTGCACGAAACGCGACAGTAGGTATGGCTTTACGCCGGTATCGCGTAAGCGAGAGGTACATACCCGGTCGTGCCGGCCTAATTAGACTGCAAAATAGAATGGTATTATCTCTGTCTCTCACTCTTTATTAAGAAGTCACTTCCACAGTCTACAAATAGTCGCGTTTTGTGCGGTGTGTAATTAGCCGGTGGCCCATGGAGGTGGGAGGAGGTAACGTCTCTGTTTATATCTCTATGCGTCAATGGGCGTCGGTAGTCGTGAGATTAGCTCCGACTGCTCGTTTGCCCGCTATACCTTAAAAAAAACTCTGGGAGAGATCTGACATGATCATAATGCTCTCCGTGACTCCGCACTCCATGTGTATAAAATATTCACAGATTATAAATATCCAGAGAGCCACTTTGCGCGCTCATTATTTCTAACCTAATAAGCAACGACTTTGATCTTTGGTCCTGGGACATTAATATAAAAACTTTTTCTCTCTTTCCCGCCGTAATGTTATTAAACTTTGAAAATGTTATTGGTTTTTTCTTTCCATTTGAAGCTGAATGTTAATTAATTTCAATTTAAAACATTGTTTTTGTTCAATAAAATTTGTTTTTGTTTTCCCTGCAAAATACATTTCAAAATGGCCGAAAAGAAGAAATATATTTCAAAAATTAATTTAGATTTTTTAGAAGCCAAGCGTGAATCGTAACCAAAAACTATAAAGTATAATTTCATTTAATACTTCACACTGCAATTTGAAACAGATTTTGAAATGCAATTTTTAAAGCTATTTATTTACAACATCTAATTTAATTGCCATTTCCGTTCATTTTCCTTATGTGGTGTAGGAATAATGTTTTATTTTTAAATCGTGTTGTAAAAATTATGTACCTAACCTACCTGTTTTTTTAACAATATATGGTATTTGTATAATTATTTAAACAATATTGACATACACGTTTCCGACGTAAAGTGTAGAGAAGCCTTCGAAAACTACATTTAACTTAAACAGCCTAAATGGACAGGCAATATCTATGCTCTTTCAATTTTCCTGAATAGAATGTAAATGAAAATGAATGAATGAAAACGTTTTTATAGAAAACAGAATTATATTATTTGACAGTCCGCGTTTATGTATCACAAGGTCCCAACCCTTAAAACGCATGAATGAAAATGTTTTTATCTGAAATAGAAATATTATTTATTATTATTGCTAATATTGATATCTGTGTAATAATAACTCAATGATATCTGTTAACTATTTGATATTCGGGCAAATGTGGCATTAAAATCCAAATTATAGATATATGTAAATTATTATTATATTGTAAAAAGGGAGTATTCCCGTTCATTGAATTGAATAAATAAATAAATATAAATATAACTTTTTTAACATTGACAATAGAATCCGTCACGGTTTCATCTGTTATTACGGTTATTATTCTTTCTCAGGTCACGGGTAGCTCCCGGACTTCAGAAAGAGTAATATCAATATTTTCATAATAAAAACGCTTTCCCCCTTATTAATAAACATGGAATAACTATATCCAAGTAATAACCTGGTAATAAACTGACATCTGTCAAATTCCATACTTTTTTTGTGTTTTTTATTATGGAATTTGACAGATGTCAGTTTATTACAAGGTTATTCCTTGGATAGAGTTATTCTATGTTTATTAATAAGGGGTAAACCCCCTTATCTAGTTTAATATTATTTATATTACTACTCGTATCTATCTAAGAAATGAAAGAAAAAAAAATATGGGTGGAGGATGGAAGCCAACGCATCTGCATAGCTTCTGTGCATCGATAGTCATGATGAAATGGCTCCGATTGCTCGTTTGCCCCCATTTACTGTAAAAAAATCTGTTACTTATATTGACTGTATCTATCTACGAACCGAAAGCCTTACAAAGTCGAAATTCAGTTATTTTCTGAAAGAAGCCCCCTTCTTTTAGAAAAAAACTAATGTAATGAAACGTAGGTTTTTTTATAGCATAGGAGGCAAACGAGCAGTTGGGTCACCTGATGTAAAGTGATCACCAACGCCCACAGACAT
>LUGF01041892.1:57960-79555 GCA_001625245.1 Calycopis cecrops
GTCCTGGGACATTAATATGAAAACTTTTTCTCTCTTTCCCGCCGTAATGTTATTAAACTTTGAAAATGTTATTGGCTTTTTCTTTTCATTTGAAGCTGAATGTTAATTAATTTCAATTTAAAACATTGTTTTTGTTCAATATTTTTTTTTTGTTTTCCCCGCCAAGTACATTTCAAAATGGCCGAAAAGAAGAAATATATTTCAAAAATAATTTAGATTTTTTAGAAGCCAAGCGTGAATCGTAACCAAAAACTATAAAGTTCAATTTCATTTTATACTTCACAGTGCAATTTGAAACAGATATTGCAATGCAATTTTTAAAACTATTTATTTTCAACATCTAATTTCATTGCCATTTTCTTTCATTTTCCTTATGTGGTGTAGGTATAATGTTTTATTTTTATATTGTGTTGTAAAAATAATGTACCTAACCTACCTGTTTTTTTAAATAATATATGGTATTTGTATAATTATTTAAAAAATATTGACAAATACACGTTTCCGTCGTAAAGTATTAAAAAGCTTTTGAAACTATATGTAATTCAAACAGCCTAAATGGACAGGCAATATCTATGCTCTTTCAATTTTTCTGAATAGAATGTAAATGAAAATGAATGAATGAAAACGTTTTTATAGAAAACAGAATTATATTTATGTATCACAAGGTCCCAACCCTTAAAACGCATGAATGAAAATGTTTTTATCTGAAATAGAAATATAAATATAACTTTTTTTAACGTTGACTATAGAATCCGTCACGGTTTCAACTGTTATTACGGTTATTATTCTTTCTCAGGTCACGGATAAGTCCCAGACTTTAGAAAGAATAATTTCAATATTTTCATAATTCAACGCGTTAAGTCTAATATTATTTATATTACCATTCGTATCTATCTAAGAAACGAAAGACTTTTAAAAAGTATGTGGGAGGATGGAAGGCAACGCATCTGTATAGCTTCTGTGCGGATGGGCGTCGATAGTCATGATGAAATGGCTCCGATTGCGCGTTTGCCCCCATGTACTGTAAAAAAATCTGTTATTTATATTGACTGTATCTATCTACGAACCGAAAGCCTTACAATGTCAAAAATTCAGTTTTTTTCTGAAAGAAGCCCTCTTCTTTCAGAAAAAAACGAATGTAATGAAACGTAGGTAGACACAGAAACCGTCTACAGTCTTTTAGTGACTACCAACGCACAGACATTCGTCGATTTTTACGTAGATGCGCTGCCCCTCCTTTTCTTTTTCCCTCCAGTGGGCAACACTTTATGCTGATATCCAGCTTTCCGCAGCGATATGATCTTGCAACTTGTACCGGGGGCCCTTTTCAGCGCAATGCTACAAATTATCGTGCAACAACACAAACTGATTGCAATGTACATAGGATGATAATTTTGTGTGGTGCATGTTTCTCCTTTTTTATGGTATAGCAAGGGCAAACGAGCATTCGGTGACATTTTCACGACAACCGACGCCCATTGACATCCAAATAGAGGCTATACAGATGCGCTACCCTCCTTTCCCTTCCGACCTCCACAGGCTACAATAGTAGGCTCCTATAATAGGACCTATTTTATCACCTGTCTATGTTTTTATTTGTCTGTCTATGTTTACTTGTGCTAAATCTGTGAATTGATTACGTGATGTTATACAGGTTTGTTGTTAAATTAAATATATAGTAACAAGCTAATATTTAGATAGCTAGCGTCTTTTACAGTAACATTTATTCCACAACTTTTCATAATGAGCATTTTTTTCGTACAAAAATAAATATGAACCGCCCGAGCGTTGTAAGTGCATCGTGTAATTACGTAAAGAAGGTCAGCAAACTCGCAGCGCGCGCATGTCTGCCGTCACAAGTCCGGTTTCATAGGAATGAAACAGACCAACACAAAAAAAATTAAATTAATTTATTAAGTTATGGCAAAAGTCGTAAAACAAATGTTGTTGTTTATAATTTATCTATCCATATCTAAAAGTTTGCTGGTGTTTTAAAAATAGCCCCGCATAATTTATTCTAATAAAGTTTTTTCTATTCTATGTTATCAAGAAAATATTTACTTCAACTATTTGTAATTTCCCTCGAACGTCGGGGAAAATGGGTAATATACACGGCCTTTCAGAAGCCTCGCTTTCGTTTAGGAATCTGATTTATTAATATTTATAAGAGGGGTAGAAGAGTAAATTGTTTTACACATTATGTATGCCTACGTATGCTCTGTATGAGGGTGGGCCATTCGTTTAACATGTCACTGGCGAATGTTTTTGGAAGTGGAAAATTAAAATTCGAATGTTGATTTTTTGGCGTTCTGTCTCAAAAAATTTCACACGTACACGCATAAAGATCGGTCTCAAATTCATATCAATGACTAAAGTGTACAGTCTCTTGAAACATAGAAAAAAGTGTGGTCTAAACCACACAGCTGAAGTAAAACTACATGTTATAGTACAGTAAGAATTAATTTATTAAATAAAAAAAAATTAAAAAAATTCTTATATGTATAAGTAAAGTGTAAGAAACTATATATGCCATTTATTTTTTTAATACAAAAAAGTTTCACTTAAAATTAAATCAAATTTGAATTTTGAATTTGAATGACAACTTCCATTGACCTCGCCCGATGTGTGATTTTTGTAACGCTCTCGCCTGCTTACACCCCCTGTCAAGCGCACGCATAGAAGTTATACTTCAAAAATACATATAAGTCCACGCAACCAAGGACAGAATTTGACTAGAAGTATATTAACTGATTGAATAAATAAAGCCAAGACAAATGTGAAAAATTATCAATAATTTGTTTTCGGATTTGACGGAACCGTCGATGTGTGAGTCCCACTCGCACTTGGCTTGTTGACTGCGGACACCATAGAGATATAAAGAAAGAATATAAATAATAAATATAAATTTTCTTTTCAATATTTTTCTTATTAGATAAATTATAAATTGCCATCATCGCCATATCCGTAAACCATTTGGATGTTAATGGGTGTAGATAGTGACTGGAGTACTAATGACTCCAATTGTTTGCTAGTCCTCATAAATAGAAAAAAGTTTTTGTGTTTTATGTAACAACAAAATATTTGTGTTTTCTGTTATAATTTGAATAGTTAAGATTGTTGCTGTTGCAGATGCCAAAAAAAGGCAACTTAATTTAAATAGGCTAGTGTGACAGAATTATCAATATTTTAATATTATTATCGTATGTATTATACTAAAATAATTACTATTTTATTTCTATTTTATTTTAAATAATGCCTTTGTCCCTTGGGCTTCAGAATCCTGCATGCTTAGGTATTTGCGTGTTTATATTACTTAAAAGGCAATATATCGCATCTTGGAGAGGGCGGTCAATATATACTATTGTGCCTTAAGTTTGCTTATTACATAATATTATTTAACATTACCTATATTGTTACACGGGTTAGCGGACTTACCACACACGTGCTGAAAAATAATCAACGACACGCGTAAGTAAAATCGCTATTATTGCACGACGAGTACAGCGCCCGCGCTGCCCTTTGGGCTCGAATTGTTCTTCATGCAATAATGTCATTTAACTGCCATATATCGTAATATACTATTGCATTTCAATAATTCGTTATCGACACTGTCCACTCCCTAGGTATGTTTGAAGGTGTTAGTACGGTACGTTTGCTAAACGTCAAGTTTATATGTAGTTCTAAACGTCATTGGCTGCATCAGAACTTATACAAATTGTGATCGATGGTCTATCTATTTATTTCTAATATCTATAGCGGACACTTATTAACATCCTCACTTTCAATAATATATTACCCTCTTTTACCCAATTCCAACTGGCTTTTATGATGAGCAAACGACACGTTGGATTCATTTTCATGACTACTGACGCCTATAGATACCCGCAAAGAGGTTATACAGATACCCTTGTTCTCCGTCCTCTCCATTCGTCACTGGATACTTACACACAGCACGAAACGCGAAAGCACATCTATCTCTTTACGACGATATCGTGTAAGCGAGACCCAGACGTGCTAGTCCAATTCCACTGCATTGTGGCACTATTTTTCCAAATGTCTGCAATAAAACTGCAATAAAAACGATGTATCCATGGGTTTTTTCCAACTATAACCGCCGTATATCACCCCATCCGCGCCGGGCCACAGGATACTGTATCCTGTTATTTATCGAGTCGCGGGTCCGACTGGCCGCCTGCCAGACGTTTGTTTGCCAGAGCTTGGCAAACGACCCACATTATGGGTGAATTTCCTCTTGATCGTTTTCATTCCTATGTTCCATCTACGCCTGCGTATATGAGAGGCAATATTTGTATTGGCAAGTATTTTCATTTACTAATATTATAATGAGAAGCAATTTATAATATACCACGTTTTACTCGCGACTTCGCTCGCTTTATGAATTTTAATTAAAACCCTAAGTCCTTTTTAATACCTCTAAGAATATGTGTACACAGCATCATAATGATCAGTTAAGTTTTAGCGTGAAAGCGCAATAAACAAAATTACATTCACTTTTATCGATTACAGAGCGGATAAAATCATTAAAAAAAACCGGCCAAGTGCGAGTCCGACTCGCACACCGAGGGTTCCGTAATCCAAACGTAATGCATGGTTTACAATTATTGTAACTTTACGCCTGCCGTTTAAGTTGACAAACGTATATATGCGGTTGCTCACACACATTTAGTAGGCAAGGAATTACAGTTATAAGTTGATAATGATTTTTCCAATTCTACATATAATTTACTAGTTTTGAGATTTATTCTTATATATGTGCCATAACTTCTTACTTCTTGCCAAATTTCACAATTCCAGGTCAACGGGAAGTACCCGATAATTTTTTGGTTTTCGACAAAGTACGTTTTCATACAAAATTTGTGCATAATTGGCTATAACTTTTTATTGCGTTAACTTAGAAGTGTGATTTATTCAAGGCATCAAGATGTAACTGGCCTCCGTATTTGACAAAAATTTCAGCTTAATCCCTTCAAGGGTTTTTGAGAAAAAGGTCTTGACAGACGTACAACAAAGCGATCCTATAAGGGTTCCGTTTTTTCTCTTTGAGATACGGAACCCTAAAAATTAAGTGAAAATGAAATCTTTTAATTCACAAAATATAATTATATGTATATTATATATATTAAAAAATTCTACTACATTCAATAAAAAAAAAGTAATTACGTATTTGTGATATAAAAGGAGATAAAGACAATATCGTAGATTCTAATATCGAAATGCGAAAATCACTTAATTCAAATGAGCTCGTTAATCTAATATCAAAAAAGGAATTCCGAAATTAAAATATTCGACCTCTGAAAATATTTGACTCACCGTTTCCAGGTATTAATATAATAAAGAGGGTAAATTCCAAGTATAAATAAAATAAATAATGACGAGAGAGTACTTTTTGATGTTAAAAATAATCATCTGAGGAGAACTTCAGACGGTAATTTTCAGCTACATTTTCCACTTTTATTCTAATATAAAATACATTTTGTTTTGTTCATGTTCTTTTTATACTCTAAAAGAGATATAGAGATAGATATATTTAGAACTTTCTTTAGAACTTAAGTTATTAGTTATTACTATTATTTATTAGAAGTCCGAAAAAGGTTTTAGGCTGAGGATCTTAGCAATACGGGATATAGCTAGCATGAAATAAAAATAATACCATGGTCGCTTTGAATAAGAAACAATCAACATACAAATGAATAGTTTATTATTTAGTGTTTTAATAGTAGTTTATGCAACTGTCATATAAAGAAGGGTATTAAAACACAAGTGTGAATTTTTGAAACGAGCGAACGCTAGTTTCAAAATAGTACCTCACGAGAGTTTTAATACCCGTGTTATATGCAGTTGCATACACTACTTTATCTTCACTAATGCAATTAATCAATTAATCAAACATTGCGAAACATTAAATTCACGCGTTTTGCCCCATTCGTTGTTGGACCGACGACTGTTTGACCGACGAGGCAACGACTGCTTTACCGACGATTTAAAATGTAACGTTCTTTGAAGATAAATATTTTTATTAAATACTTTAATTTGGTTGCAAAAATTGCGGCGCGTAAATATATACTTTTTATAATTCAATGTTAATAAAATACTAGCTTCAATGTTGAAATATAATGTGAAAAAATCACATGAATTTACTTTTAAATTTCTACTAAACAGTAGATTATTCGTTGTCGGTGGTGTTCATTTTTGCTTTCATTTTTTTGTAGAGCTTTGTCTCTATCTCGCAAATCCTTTGCAAGCTGGCATTGAACCAATGAGAGCGCAGCTGCAGCGCGCGCAGGGCCAATCAGGAGCGAACGCGCGCTGTTAGGATTTTGAAATAAGGTTCTCTCACCACTCTCTCTCTCTCTCTCGCTCTCACACAGTGTTATAATGAGATTTTACGATATCGATTTGGATATTATAACATCATGTCAAATTGCTTAAATTGAGTTTTTTGTTGTCTGAGCTATAACAGTAGTTATTATAAGTCAAGTATTGAAAGCATAAGAAGAATGTTACAACATTAGTGTAGATAAAAGTATTTCTAAAATGGCAAAATTATTTGTGTCATTAATTTAAAAAGAAGACGATTTTTTTTCTGTTGATGAAGACAATTCAGATTCAAATATCGAAATTCGAAATTCTAAATTCAAATGAGATGATTCTAATTTCAAAAAAGGTATTCCTAAATTAAAATTGAACTCCGAAAATATTTGACTCACCGTTTCCAGGCAACTTTATTAACGCTTCCCGAAGGTTCTTTGACAATTTAATATTAAACTCCGTTCGCAGTGTTGCCAACTTTGACACAACTTCGTTATTTATTAAGCCCTGGCGTCGGCATAAATGGTTTCGCTTATTCCTTGTACAATGGAGACCAGGTGAGTGAACTAATGATTGGACTATTTCTTTGAGAGTATGTTTTTTTCTAATATTATAAACGCGAAAATTTATTTAGCCTTGTATTCAAATTAGGCCAATATAAGGGAAGTATCACGATAGAAAATAATACCGAAGCTAAGCGAGAGTTTACCGAGAATAAAAGAAAAAAAGATATGCACTTTCCAGCAATTTTTTTCTGATAGCGCAGCAAATTGAGAGTTTACCAGTGGTCCATTATAGGGAAGCAGGAAAGGACCGTAATAAGTCTGCTTAACTATGGTAGATGTCTATGAGAGTCGGTTGCACTTCAAAAACTCCCATAGCTCAAGTCTTATACTATAAAAAATGTTTCTTTAGTAAACGGATTAAGATGAAATTTGACACAGATATAATCTGGAATAACCTTTTATTCCTTGGGATAAATTCTGAGCGATTAAAACCATGGTATAAATTTAAAAAAAATTACGGAAATGAACGAAGATAAGAGTCAAAACGATAGAGCAAGAGGGAGATAGAGACCGAGAGAGAGATAATTCGATATAGTTCAGTTGACAAACAAAATTTAATTCAAAATTTTCCATTTTTTAGAAAAAGAGTTTGTTTGGAAATAAGATCTCAAAGGAAATTCAAGCCGTTATTCTCAATTAAATTACGCTGAGGGCAAAATCATCGCCTACATTGTTTAATTTTGTATTTAACACCGAAATCACTTAATCTCTTGTTTCTCGA
The DNA here is from genome assembly GCA_001625245.1 of Calycopis cecrops. Lineage (NCBI taxonomy): Eukaryota > Metazoa > Arthropoda > Insecta > Lepidoptera > Lycaenidae > Calycopis > Calycopis cecrops. Next base: position 65,578 of record LUGF01041892.1, read on the forward strand.
TGCCACCCGATCCTGTAATGAATAAGGGTCTACTCACACCAAAAGCGCGGCGAAGGGCAGCGAAGCGGAGCGCAGTTTATGTGTCATATGAATTTCAACTTTATTTTCATAAGTATAGTATTTATTATCGAATTCTCGCGACTTCTGGAGCATTCCAGCGACTTCTCGAGCAGTCGCGGCAATCCGCGCGTCTCGTTCGAGTTTCTCATGCGATAATAAGTACTATAGTAATTATTATAAAAATGAAATTCATATGACACATAAACTGCGCTCCGCTTCGCTGCCATTCGCCGTGCTTTTGGTGTGAGTTGACCCTAAAGGTTCTTTACGAAAGTAATCGGACCCACCACTCGTTCCAACCCACGCCGCCGTCTGCTGATTCAGAGAGACGGGTGGAGGACTTTCCAGCTGAGCTGCTTTTAGTCTGGACTCTCCCACAAGCCTGTCAGGCATGGGTGGCCCTGTCCGGCATAGCCTTGGGGATCACAGAACAAGAGCCTATTCCTGCCTTAATGGCGGGCAATGCACATAGAATACCTGAGGTTTTAAGATGTCTATGGGCTGCAGTAGTAACCTACCTGCTCGTTTGCCTCTTATAATGTAGAAGAAAAGCTTCTGGTATTTACCCACTGTCTTATTCAGTCTCTATATCTATATATCAACCACTTTGGTTGAAAAATCTGGTAGAATGTTTGAGATTCGGTTTGTGAGTTTTTGGTGGCCTGGGCCAGAATGCCCGGTGCCTTCGCGGCGGGCATTCTGGCCCAGGCTACTGGCGCTCGATAGAGAAGTGTGGAAATAAAGTAGAGAGTCCTTTGCCCAGCAGTGGGACACACCAGGCTTGTAATAATAAATAATAATGGAGGAGGTGGGAGGAGAAAGGGGGGCAGCGCATCTATATAGTCTCTATGCAGATGTCTATGGGCGTTGGTAGTCATAAAAATGGCTAGAACTGCTCGTTTGTCCCCCTATACCATAAAAAAAATTTAATAATAATATAGGAAGGTACGCGAGAAATGTCGCATATCAATTATGCGGATATCTATGGGCACCGTTAGCCATCAAATGGCTTTGACTGCTCATTTGCTCCCTAATAAAATGAAAAAATATATAGAAAAGAAAAAAAAAACATCACAAGACCACTCTTCTACCCTTTTCTGTCTACTAATATTAACTTACCTTTCGCACGAAGTTTTTAAAGCGGGTGATAACTGACGAGTGACAGTGATGGATATACACCGTCGCATAGGTGCGAGCGAGACGCATGTTACCTGGGCGATTAATCAAAAGCGTTTGCCTTGACGTCAGCGGCGATTCCGGGAATTAATAAGGGAGGAGGAACAACGGGATATGACTGGCAGGTTGTCGATTGTAATTATTATTCATTGTTATACAGGGTGTTAAATAAGACTAGATTTATTTATTTATTTTAATAGCGGAAGGGGGCCAACGAGCAGTCGTACCCAAGATTTTATTAAGAGGTATTGTCATGCTGCCTCCATGCAGCTGATGCAGCACGACCGGGGAGGTACCTCTTGCTTACACGACATCGTCCTAAATTGACAGCTGTGTTGTCGCATTTCGTGAGGTGTGTAGTGGTGGTGGTGGACGAGGGATAACGAAGGAGAGCAACGCATTTATATTGCATTTATGCGGATGTCTATGGGCGTCGATAGTCATGGAAATGGCTGTGACTTGTTTACACCCTTATTCTATAAAAAGACTTCCGACGGCCATAAAAATCCTCACGGTTGTGACATTGCCATCCTTTCCTGCTCCCTGTGGGGCACTGGGTAATCACAAGCCGCACCATTCGCGACAGTATAGCTGTATCATTTAAAGTATCATGTGCCTCAACAATAGAGTCAGCCCAAACGTGATGCAATGCAGGATGGCACTACCTAACGACAACTTATTTTAAATATTTGACCTTTCTTCGTCAAGTTGGCAATATTTTTTATTGTTTGTGAGGGCGAAAAGTGTTTCTATGACAAGAAAGAAAGAGAGCGGGAGAAAGAGAGGTAGAAGACACTTCAATGGGACCTTGTATGAAATATAAGAAAGAGTATGTTACTATTTTGGTTTATTGAATAATTTTGAATTATTAGTTTTCCGGCCATAAAAAAGTGAAACAAAATAGTATCTTTCTACCGTACATATTCTAGTTAAGTACGAATAAAAAGCGCAAAACGCAATATGAAGAATGACGCCATTTTGTCATAAACCGTTAAAATTCAAAATGGCGTCATTTCAACAGCTGTTTATTTTATTAGTCGATTGCATGCGACAGCATGTGTGCACCAGCATTTATTATTGACGAAATATGGAACAGGGGACATGAAATCAATTTATACGAATACACCTTACGCTTACCTTCACATTATTATGGATACAATGATACATAAAGTAAAATGACTCAGTGCAAGGGCAAAATGAATAACTTAAAATAATAAAATATGTATTTTTAAATGATGCAAGTACTGATAGAGTTATTTGCAAAAATAAATTATAAAGAACTAATAAAAAATGACACAGGGCCATTCGTTTTTCATAGAACTAGTAAGAGATAGTGCTGTATATTATGCTATGTATATTGTATTATATATATGCTAGTATATTGTAGTTAGGTAATAGAATGTACAAACTATGTCATGCACATTATCCTTAAACAGGTTTGCTGGAAGAAATTCCATTAAGGAATAAATAGGTCATATGTACCAGCTTTTATAATGTTGTAAATTTGTAATGTTATTTTTTTGTGTACATGAATTATTAAATAATAATAATAAACCATTACAGAGTTAATGTTGTTATGAGAGCTCTTGTAGACTATTTATAAACTTAATATATATTGCCCTTAGCACCAAAATGTTTGTTGGGGAACTATTTAAGTAAGAGGCAGAGCGCTGCATGCATGCATGTAGCCGAAGTGGGCCGGCATGACCGGGGAAGTGCCCCTCGCTTACAAGAAGCCGGCGTAAAGTGACAGCTATGCTGTCGTGTTTCGTGCGGTGTGTAAGTTGCCGGTGGCCCATGGAGGTGGTAGGAGCAAGGAGGGCAGCGCATCTGTATAGCCTCTATGCGCATGTCTGTGGGCGTCATGATAATGGCTCCGACTGCTCGTTTGCTCCCCTATACCATAGAAAAACCTTGAGACGAAAGTGACAGGTCAACTTACCTACAAATACGTAATATATGTCTACAGAATTCAAAATGGCGGTTTTTAATAATACTGAAATATAGTTGAAAAATGTACATAACACATTTTGTATCATTTAACTGATAAAGCAGATAAACCTAAAAGAAAAAGAATCTTAAAAAAACAATACGCCATTTTGTAATAAAATATGAATTCAAAATGGCGTCATTTCAACACCTGTTTATTTTATTAGTCGATTGCATCTGTTAACACGCATGACATCATTTAATATTGACGGGGCACGGAAAAAAGGGGGAGAATGCCGAGCGTAAAAAATTATATTACAAATAAAAGTGGGACGACCTATTTGTCGAAGTGGGTTAGTCAAGGGGGAGATATAGAAATGTTCAAATTAATAACGAATCAATACTTCCCCAGTCATCGTTACAATATTTCTTTTTGTGTCGTTTTGTAGAGTATTGTATTTGAGTTTTATAAACCTTTTTTGGCATTGTACTAGAACCTTTTTTTAAAATATATTGTTGCAATTGTAGGTGATACGTAAAGTAAAACATAGCACAATTAAAAAGACTACAATGAACCATTTTTGATACGCAAAAGTAGGTACATATTCCTTATATCATTAGTCGACTAAAAATTATTTTATAAAAATTCAGTTATTATAAGTATATACTTAGTTATCTAAGGTCAGATTATTATCTATTAGTAAAAGTAGGACATAATTGTAATTTTGCCATAAATAACGTTGAGCGAGATAAACTGGGTTAGCATTGGATGTGCCTCGCAACTGTAGGTACTAGGCTAGCATAACTACACCGCTCAAAGCACGTGGTGAACTCATCGGACGGGCCCCATCGAATGGAACATAAAGATGCTTTTTTTTATTTGGGATCTTCCTCTCACCGGAAGCCTTTTCCCGCTGGGGGCCGGTCGCATTTTGCCGACTTGCCAACCTGTAGATACGCCACTGTAGACCAGGAAGGTACCTCTCGCTCACATACGCCCATTTAAACAAAAAAAAACAAAGTTTCTCTTGCGGCTTTTGAGCTTTTTTTTATGGTATAGGAGGGCAAACGAGCAGCCGGAGCCATTTTCATGACTACCGACGCCCACAAACATCCGCGTAGAGGCTGTACAGATGCGCTGCCCGCCTTTCTCCTCCCACCCCCATGGGCCACCAGCTACTTACACACCGCACGAAACGCGACAGCACAGCTGCCACTTTACGCCAGTCTCGTGTAAGCGGTAGTATTAGTATTATTAAGTAGTATTCCGGTAAATCTATCCACAGAAAGAATGGAAAGTATGATAACCATTTTGTGAGTGTATGTAGGCTTCGTTCTCATCAGAAGGGTCCAATTGTGTTAGAAAAAAGATGCCGTGACCACTGAGACCCACAAATATCCGTGCTTTACTTTATTCGATCTCACCAACTTGGGTCTCTTCCTACAGGTAGTAGAGAGCTTCCCTGATATAGCCGTAATGCATGTGAATGAAGAGAGTTGTGAATATGGAGCAACTCAAGTATGTAAGGATCGTGATCTATGGCACTCTGTACACTATTTTTTTTTTTATGGTATAGGGGGGCAAACGAGCAGTTGTAGCCATTTTCATGACTACCGACGCCCATAGACATCGGCATATAGACTATACAGATGCGCTGCCCCCCTTTCTCCTCCCACCTCCATGGGCCACCGGCTACTTACACACCGCACGAAACGCGACAGCACAGCTGTCACTTCACGCCGGTCTCGTGTAAGCAAGAGGTACCTCCCCGGTCGTGCCGGCCCAATTCGGCTGCATGCAAGCATGCAGTGTGGCACTACCTCTTACTAAAATCTATCTACGTCGTTTGGGAACTGGCGTCTAGATAATAACAATAGTCTGTGGCCACAGATGTTTTGGTGTTATGTTTTATTCAACCTTCAAATCTTCTAATGTCGAAAAATATAAATAAATAAATATCTGTGGACTTTACACACCACGTTAGCCTAGCCCCGTGCTAAGTAACGTAAGGACTTGTGTTACGGGTACTAGACAACGGAATATATTTAATGTTTTATAAATTTAAGAATTGTTATGTATTTAAGATTTTTATTATAGAAATACATATAATACATAGATAAACGAAACGCGACTCCTGGCGCAACATGCTCCACTTATCCGAGCCCTGTACCGTCAGCCGGTCGTCAAAAATATGTGTTTATGCTTTATATCCTATCGTGTAAAGTATAAGTTGTACTTATTTACTTACACACTTAAGTTATAAATCAAAAAGCCCTTCCAATTCATAAATATTTCGTTCATTACAGAGGGTCTTAAATTGGCGAGATCGAATCGGGCAATAAACAAAATCAATCCTTAATCAAATATCGACGCACATAATATACACTTATCTTTACGCATTTGATGTGTTCAATATGGAAAACTCATTCTGTTCATGTATACTAAAATACATAATGTAACATTCATATCAGATTATGGGATAGAGTAAATAAATAGATTTACAAAACATGCACAAATCTAGACATTTTTTTTTTGCTATTGGGGGGCAAACGAGCAATAAGAGCAATTTTACCGTCGTCCATAAACAATGTAACTTATATTCATATCTGATTGATTAAGGATAGAGTAAATAAATAGATTTACAAAACATGCACAAATCTAGACATTTTTTTTTTGCTATTGGGGGGCAAACGAGCAGTAAGAGCAATTTTACCGTCGTCCATAAACATCCACATTGAGACTATGCAGATCCACTCCCCTCCTTTCTCCTCCCACCTCCATGGGCCACCGGTAATACGACAAAATCCGTAAAGCCGTTCAGACTGTAACAGTGAAATCAAAAATTCAAACGTTTGGAATATTTGGTAAAAATATTTTTTTAAATCCAACGTACAGTGTCAAGATTAGAACATGAAAGCACTAAATTCATATTCAAAAAGATAATCAAATCAAAAAGCTCAAGATCAAAAAAACGAACATAAGGTTTTATCGCTAAGATATTTCAAAAATATTAAACCCACCCTAATCTCTTGCACGCTATTGTAATTTGAATATAGGAGGGTAGAAGCTGCTAATACGATTATAGCTTCATACTACATAAGCTATACCGAGCGAATATGGGTCATAATAATAAACTGATTTAGGTATATCAAATAACATGTGTGTTATATATATGATGGGATATATTTGACGACCAAGCTGGCGCAGCGGTACAGGGTTCGGATAAGTGGAGCATGTTGCGCCAGGGGTCGCGGGTTCGAATCCCGCCTTGGTCATGGATGTTTATATATGTATTATATGTATTTCTATAATAAAAATCTTAAATATATAAAATTTCTTAAATTTATAAAAACATATTAAATATATTCCGTTGTCTAGTACCCGTAACACAAGTCCTTACGGTACTTAGCACGGGGCTAGGCTAACGTGGTGTGTAAAGTTCACAGATATTTATTTATTTATTTATTTATATCTGTATTTTTAGGTTCTTAAAGGGCCGGCAATGCGCATGTGATGCCCCTGGTGTTGCAAGCGTCCATAGGCTACAGTAACCACGTACCATCAGGTGGACCGTATGCGTTTTTTGCCACCGTCGTGGTATAAAAAATCAAAAAAATCTATTTATTGCAAAACAAAATAAAAAATAACAAATGTTTCATGCAAAATAAGATTTTACACATCTTTTGAACAATTATCTATACCAGTGGTCGTGAACCTTTTGGCAGGCGGGCCGCAAGGCGGCAAAATAAATTTATTGGGAGCCGCACTTGTGGTATTCACCATAGAAGCCAAATTTACCTTTTTTATAGTTTGGCATGTCCTCCCAATAACTTATTGATAAGATATTCGCGTACCGCAAGCAGGACGATCGACGCGATGCCTACCGTTGATCTATAGGTACCATTTTATCGGTGCGGTTCAGCAACCGTCTATAGAAGTGCAAAAAAAGTAACCCATGCCTCCAGAACTTCAAAAAAGCCAATCCCAATCCAAGAGGATTTGCTGATTCGGACTGACGGGTGGAGAACCCCTTAGTTGAGCTGCTCTTAGTTTGGTCTCTCCCCCTAGCCTGACCGATATGGGTAGCTCTGTCTGGCGTAGCCTTGGGGATCACAGAGGCAAGCAAGACGTCAAAAACGACAAGGCGGCGGCATCTTCGGGCGCAAAATGTTTTAAACCTACCCTAATCTCTTGCACGCTATTGTAATTTAAATATAAGAGGGTAGAAGGAAGTTTTTATAAGAGGTAGTCTCATGCTGCATGCATGTAGCCGAATTCTAAGAGGTAGTGTCATACTGCATGCGTCCGAATCGGGCCGGCACGACCGGGGTGGCAACTCTCGCTTGCATGAATCCGTAAAGTGACAACTGTGCATTTCGTGTGGTATGTAAGTAGCCGGTGGTGGAGAAGGAGGAAGGGGGTAGTGCATCTGTATAACCTCTATGCGAGATCTCGTAGTTATGAAAATGGCTCCGATTGATCGTTTGCCCCTTTATACTATAAAAAAAAACATAAATCTTTTATACCAAGCGTATACAAGATATAATAACAAACAGATAAACCAATATAAATTAAGGTTTTTATGTATTTACTCAAATAGACAACGAACAGTTACCACGTAATTATGGTGTATAAAAAACCCAAGAGGATACACCGGCGTCACCAACGCTCGGAAAAACCTACGAGAGCATGAAATGAATATTCTGTACTAACGGACGCCCGCTACTTCGTTTATGTGAATCCGTTTTTACCGCGGTCCGTTAAAAAGTAGCATTCTTTGCTAAATGGACTAATACTGAAAGAATTTTTCAAATTGGACCAGTAGTTTCAGAGATCAGCGCATTCAAACAAATTAAAAACTACCAAAGAAAAAACAAACAAACAAAAAAACAAACTCTTTAGCTATATATTAATAGTATAGAAGTATAGATATTAATGATAATATTCAGTATTACAGATTACAATTAATCAGTATTATGAGTCTCTTAATACATTTTTACATCAAGTTTCATCAATTATTGCAAAGATATTTAAAAATACCTTTTTATAATATATCCATTTGTGTATAATATTAGGAAGATCTCTTTCTTAACCCCATGCTGGTAGGATACTAAAAAACCCACAAACCACACAAAAAGAGACAGCATAGCTGTCTCTTTACGCCGGCTTTTTAGCGTGAGAGAAAGAACTAAAGTTATCCTACCCTAATCTCTGGCACGCCATTGTAACCTGAATATAGGAGGGTAGTTAGTAAATATCAGCTAACACGCTTACGGCTGTCGTGTTACTAAAGCCTTTAATACCCAGAGCGTATACAAGATACTGCCTTTATTAGAACCATTTAGAGCCGCACCACACATGCTACTTTTAGAAGCGGCGATTAGCGATTTAGTCGCTTTTTAGAAGCTGAAACTTTCCCCACAAATGGTCAATCTGAATTTCCAAGTCGCTTTGTTACTAAATCGAACTGCGATTGTTGCGTATCGAGCATCGGAACAGTCGCTAAAACGGCTCCGATACCGCGACTGAACGCAGCGCGAAATCGCCGTTCGCCGCTGCTAAAGGCGCGTGTGCTCTTGCCCTTAATAGAGCCTGTCGTTCCTCATTACTGTACGTGACTGCGTTAAGAAGTCTCGGCTGACGGCTCCCTTGTGGCTGTAACGTAGGCTGGGACGTGTAAATAGGCCCTGGCTTGTCGCTGTGTCCCTGTTGCCAAAACATCCGGTGTCACCTCATCCCCCGGGAACTGAGGTCTTCCGTGAGGTTTTAGTGGGGTAGGATTTCATCAAGGAGTTCAGAATTCCCACACTGATCGACACAGTGCTTGCGACCGATTCTTGAGAAATATCTATTTAAAATAATTAGGTAATTAAACATTGTAATGGGCAACTTTTTTTTTCTTTAACTTGACTTCAATTATCTAATTAGCAAACGAGCTAGTTGGTAAGACATTAATTAGTTAATTAGGGGACACAAATTAATTAACAAGAATATAGTTTTAATTAAGTACCAGAAGAACAGTGTGACATGATGCATGAAATAGCTGAGAATTAACAAGAAAATAGTTTTAATTAGGTTTTTTTTTTTTTTTATGATATAGGAGGGCAAACGAGCAGCCGGAGACATTTTCATGACCACCGACGCCCACAAACATCTGTATATAGGCTATACAGATGCGCTGCCCTCCTTTCTCCTCCCACCTCCATGGGCCACCGGCTACTTACACACCGCACGAAACGCGACTGCACAGCAGTCACTTTACGCCAGTACCAGGAGAACAGCGTGACAGGAAAGTAATCTCTTATTGCATTTGAAATAACTATGAATTAACAAGAAAATAGTTTTAATTAAGTACTTGGAGAGCATAACATGAAAGTAATATCTTATTGCATTAGAAATATGCAATGCATGCTGAGAATTAAAATGATTTTATACTGCTATACTGAGAGGTTGAACATTTATCTATGGGAACCATCAGATTTCATACTTAACTATAGCCATGATTATCTAATCATGTTTGTCATCTACAGCAGTGAAAAAAAGTGGTTGTCTGTGAAGTTGTTTTGCGGGAGATAGTTTTATGTGACAAAGTCATCAGAAAATATTGATGAATATATGGGTACCTAAACTTATGAAAGCAAAATTCTATTGAATTGATAAGAGATTACTTCCACCCTGCCTTGGTCTCCTAGTATTTCGAATCACCAAATTAACCAAAAAAATCTATTCACTATAGCCTGAATGAATTCTAAGAAGAATTCTATGACAGTACTAGCTGTAATTACCGAGCTAGGTTAATAAGAAAAAACTAGGTTTAATTAAGTACTAGGAGAGCATGGCAGCGAAGTAATCTCTTATTGCATTTAATATTAGCCGGGCATTTCCACAGCACAATTAACTCGCGCTCGGATGACTTTTGCTTGTAGTTTCTTTTTATGTGGAAATAAATGTGTAGGGGAAAGGTTCTTGGCTTTTGAAAGAGACATTCTCTATATAAGGAGCAAACGAGCATTTTGAAGAGTGTATATAAACATCCGCATGGAAATTATGTGGATACGTTGCCCAGTGCCAACCGTCTTCCCCCTCCATGTTCCATTCACACACGCGAAGAACGTGAAATTCTTCGTGTACGCAGCCGGCGTTCATCGATATTCTCATATTTCAACGAACGCCGGCTGCACGAGCGAAATATTGTGAAAACGCGAAACAACGTGTACGGCGTCGCAGGAAAAAGATAATACACCGTAAACGCTAAGTATTCACCGTCCCAAATAACTTTCCGCGGAGGCCCACCATTATTCAAAAGTTGGCCTGTCAATGTATTGTTGTTGCGAATTTCCAAAATACAAAATTTTGCGGCCGCCGCGAATTGGAACTGGCGAAAGAAAACTCATTTAACGTGACTGATGATCGACACTTGCGTCGCTTGATCTTTTTCAATTAAAGTAAGTGGTTATTGCTGACTGAAAAACGTTTTCTATGGTTTAGGGCTTAGGCCATGACAGGGGTTCACACGAGCACTCTTTGATGACTACTGACGCTCGTAGACATTAAATTAAGGTAATTAAGTAACAGGTTATTACTGCTTATATTTTTTATAGTACAGGGGTCAAAAAAGAAGTCAGATGCTTGTTATTCAGAAGATTGCCTTCCTTTCAACATCATCTACGGGCCACTCGCAACTCTCAAACTGCAAGAAAGGACAGCATACTTGTCACTTTGGGTAGTCATCAAGTACTGACTGAATTCAGCTGTAGTAGCTCTACCTATAACACTAATTTTGAAAACTCCACCACCATCCAAAAATATCACCCATCGCTCTGCATCTACCGTATCTACATGGGAGTGTTCCGAGGAGTTCGGGTTAATACCCGCAGCGGAGTAGCACTTTAGGATATCGCGGCAGAACTCCAAGTTCCTTGCCATCACATCTATATCCCAAAGTATACAACAGTGCGTTTCAGGCGCAATTTCTTACCGCGCACAACATCATTGTAGAACCAGCTGCTACAGTCGGTATTTTCAAACCAATACAACCTGGGACTCTTCAAGAAAAGAGCTTACTTTTATTTAAAATGCGCCTGCAAAGACTTTGGTTTTGCGAATGTCAATGGGCGGCAGAAGACTACTATCTGCTGGTTTGTCCCTTATCATATTAAAAGAAATCTGCACATTTTTCCAAATGGAACGAAAACCTTACCACCAAACTAAAATTACAAATTCCAGTATTACTTATTACAAATACAAGTACTTCACCCTTAACCCTTATTAATTAATTTGAGGGTGCCCGCTTGCGAAGAGCCCTCAACTTCCCAACAATCCTTCCATTAGACATTCACAATGAGACTTTGACTGGAAATAAAATCTGGAGACGATGCGGGTACATAGAATTACTTGACGTTAACATAAAACTAGCCGCGCTCCGCGGTTTCACCCGCGTAAGTTTCTATCCCGTGGAAATATCGCGAGGAAAAGTAGATGTTTGCCGATTCTTATAGCTACCCGATATGGACACAAAATTTCATGAGAATTGGTCGAGTCGTATCGGAGAAGTATGGTGGCTAACATTAAGACACGAAAAGTTTATATATGTTATATTATTTGTTCTGTGGGCCCACTTCTCGGCGTTCATCCTCGACACATGACCCGCCCACTCCCACTTCAGCCCAGCGGGGCCCGGACGGAGCGAGACACAGACGACGGCCGACGAAAGGTTGGCGGAACGACCTCAATGCCTTCGACAAAAGCTGTTGAGAGAAGACAAAAGACCGGGATGGTTGGCGAAGTTTAGGGCCTTTGCCCAGCAGTGGGACAACATAGGCTGAATAAAAAAAATTGTTATATAATAACTGGTTGCGCATTTTTAACATTTTTGAATGTACAAATTGTTTTTATTTTATTCCAGATTGAGATAAATCCAATCAGATTTATCGCAGATATATAGATCTGTGCCAAATTTCCTTCAAATCTGTTCTGATCTTGGGTGAAAAATAAAATAAAAATACATACCTAGTATCGCATTTATAATTTAACTGACATACATATCAACGCACAACTTTTCTTTTTTTTTGATTTAAACTAATGTTAGGTTGCTGGTTTTCAATAATACTTTTAGCATTTTCAACGTTTCTAGCGTAGAAATATTTTTATTTTTTTTAAGATTGTGATATATATCTCTACAAAATTTTATTCAAATCTGTACCGCTTTTGCATAAACACATAAAAAATAGGTACATATTTTCTATCGCATTAATATTATAGTAATCGTATTAATATATTATGTATAATACTATAAAACGAGTTAACATCGGAAATAGCAGTACATATTAAAATGCAGAAGTATGAACCCAGACATAATCGCTCTCTCTATCTCTGATTTCACCTATTCTAATGGGACGACAGTCCCACTCGACCGGAGAGAACTCAGCAGGACTGATTGCTTAACGTGTTCTTGGTGGTCAGGGGTGCAACAACCCCAACTTCTTGACTCTGTTTTTACAATTGAATCCTATTATATTTTTTTTATGATACAGGGGGCAAACGAGGTACCGCCGCCCATAGACATCCGCAAAACTAGGTGTCTTGCAGACTCGTTGCCTGGCCTTTAAGGAAGAGGAATGCTCTTTTCTTGAAGATCCCTAAGACTGTGACATGTATATCAGAAAATGTCGAGCTTGGAACCAATTTCGCAATGTCTACTTTGGAACATTGATTGTTATTTGTTCTACTATCTGTACAGGCGTTTGCAAAATAAACGTTTTTTTATTTATTTTATATCACTTTTTGGCTACACCAGGATTAGAATCTTATTAAGACATGTCATTGTGATGCTTCTTGGTTTAGTGGTATTTTGGAGCAGGGAAATTGTTTAGTGGTAATTATAACAACAATTTGTTTACACTACATCATAATGGAGCCAAAGAAGTTTTCCATAATACACATAATATGGTATAATATGACTATCCCTAAATGACAACAAGGTTCAACCGATATAATCTTTCCCTTGATAGTTTATAAACTTTAGTTGAACTTCTTGATAAGGGTTGTTAACGATTGATTGCTCGCGTTAATGTATTGACATCAGCATGCAAACTTGTCTTAGTGGTATGTTGGAATACTGCTGTGCTTTATCTAATGGCATGCCTAAGCCTAAGTTCTGATTCAAAGGACTTGTGAAGTTATTAACAAGGGTAAACATTGTTCGCTTTAAAAAAGCAGTGACGTCAGTCCAATATGCCACAGAATCAAATAGCATGGCTAAACAGTTCTGAGATCAATATGAAAGCCAATACTCATGCCCTATCATAAGCAGAGCATTTCCTCACACGGTTGACCTAAACTACTTGTAACAAGGAACCCCAATATCAGATGTTTATCGAGTCACTCGAACCGTATCTTGTACGGTAGCGGAATATTATATTATCCGCTATGTTACTCGGTACGGTTGCAGAATAATAATTTATTATTGCACATACATGTTCATAACAAGGTACAATAATATGTATGTTTGTTGGACTTTTTGTTAGTTTACTACGAGGCGAGGTAGTCAGACTTAACGGTGGCCCGTTGGGAGGGGGGATCGAAGAGGGCAACATATCTGCAAAAAAATTACGCAGATGTCTGTAGGTGTTGGTTGGCTTTTTTGGTACAGGGGGAGCAAACGAGCCGTCGGAGCCATTTTGATGACTACCGAAACCCATGGGCATTCCAATAGATGTTGTATAGGTGCGCCGCCCTCTTCCCGCGTCCATAGGTCTCCGGAAGCGTACACACTCCACAAAACCCGACAGCACAGCTGTCACTTGTAGGCCG
>LUGF01041892.1:86825-106148 GCA_001625245.1 Calycopis cecrops
AATATGAGAATGAGGGAACAGAGAGTGCACTTATGTCTGCGCACATACTTGTGCACTATACGTCCCGCGCAGATGCCTCGCCTATATAAGACTTCCGCCATAGCCGGGCTAGCAAGACATTATTTTCATTAGAGTAGCAATTCCGTAATCGCATGCTTTAGCCGGCCTCATAGTCTGCATAATTGTAAGGTACATCTGAATTTATTACAAAAGTTTTTCTTGGTGAATTCGTAAAACTAAATAATACGTAACTTACAAAATGGGTACAAGTTAAACTTAAATGACAACTGACGAAACTTGAAACTGATGGTCGCGTACTTTGTGTGCTTAGCACAGATGTTAGTTAAGTTCGTCTGTTTTGTTGGTCTGTGGTAAGCACGCTTAGTCTAGGATTAAGCCGGATTAAATTCCCGGGTCGGACAAAAGCGTTATTGGTATCTCAATCTGAGTAACAATCTGAACTCTGTGGACGATGTAAGTCTAGTTTATACACAAAAGGACCAAGTCCAGGGAGTGTTGAGAGTGTGTAGGAGTGTGAGTGTGTAGGAGTGTGAGTGTGTAGGAGTGTGAGTTTGTAGGAGTGTGAGTGTTTAGGAGTGTGAGTGTGTAGGAGTGTGAGTGTGTAGGAGTGTGAGTGTGTAGGAGTGTGAGTGTGTAGGAGTGTGAGTGTGAGTCTGTGTTAGTAAGTAGTACACTTGTTTCAGTGTTCACACTTGTGTGCGTTTACTATTTATTGTTACACTTCTGTACTTTCTATCACAGACTACCTTTCTATAGACCATAGAGCATAGAAAGTAAATCCAAAACATATTTTTCTCTAACTTGGAATGTGTGAATGGTCGTCTTGTGTTTTGTACGGTATGTGGGTTACTGAGACTAGAACTAAATCAAAATGTCAACTAGATATTAATACTTAACTTAAAATCACTTTATTTTATTTTTGTTTATTTATTTAAAGTCACTTAAACATCTAAGGTCATTAGTGACTACTTAACATTAATTCTATTTAACATTATAAAAATTAATTAGTTTTAAGAATTTTACAGTTGTTTCGGTATTATTTAAACAACCTATTAAACATTTAAAACATTTATGAACAGATTTTCATGAAATTTGGCACACTCATAGAAAGTAACTTGGATTAACAGATAGGAAGTTTTATCCCGAAAAAATGTTCCTATGGGATGCCATGAGATGATTTTCTATTTTCCACGGGATCGAAATTTAAGCTAACGAAACCGCGGGGCACAGCTAGTACACAATATTACTTATTTTATGTTAAAATAACTTTATTATTTAAAAAGGAATCTTTATATAAACATTATTAAGAAATAAATAAATTTTTTACTATCAATTTGATTTTGGAAGTATTATTGAGATAATCCGATTTCAGTTTTGAAGTGATAAAATAGATTCCGATCAAGAACAATACACTTGCAAATTGGTACTTATCATTCTCAAGAACTTAAATATTAAATGCACTTTTTACTTTGTAAATTTAGACGGTATTATACAATGGAACAATATAATTAGAATGACATGACCGGTGTAAGGGACACGACACCAGCTGTGCTGTCGCGTTTCGTGCGGTGTGTAAGTAGCCGGTGACCCAAAGAGGGAGGAAGAGAAGGAGGGCAACGCATCTGACCTCTATGCGGGTGTCTATGGGCGTCGGTAGTCATGAAAATGTCTCCAACTGCTCCTCTGCCCCTTTATACTATAAAAACAATGAATATAACTCCGACTGCAATTTCAGCTTTTAACTAATAAATGCTCCATATTAATTTTCAACCGAAATCTGTGAAACAGAAATTTCTAGTTATATTCCGTTGCATTTTCAAAAGGTAGTAGGAAGGTATCCGGGGCATTATATACCTGAATAAGTTAGGCTCTTAGTCTGGATCTACTACAGATTCTAAATAATAATATACCAGGGAAACATAACCGGGGCGGTGGTTAATAAAATATGCGCTCTCGGGTGTGCATTGCGGATAACTCCTTATATAAATCCAGACAGGCCTTGCTCCATCTACATCTATATTTTAAACGCGGCTATTTACTACTGGGACTTGATATGCATAAACGAATGCTTTCTTGTTTATTATTTCCTAGTATCTTTTTTCTTTTTTCCTCTAGAAAAAGGGTGTGTAAGTAGCCGGTGGCCCATGGACGTGGGAGGAGAAAGGGGGGCAGCGCATCTGTATAGTCTATATGTCGATGTCTATGGGCGTCGGTAGTCATGAAAATGGCTTCAACTGCTCGTTTGCCCCCCTGTACCATTAAAAAAAAAAAAAAAAAACGGAGCAATTATCTTTGATGACTACCGGCGTACAAAGACTTTCGTTTACTTGTTTTGAGGTAGAGCCCTCTTTTCCTCCAAACCTCCTTCGAGCTGAAAAAAAATGGCAGAGCATACGAAACTTAAAAACAACATAGTTGTTGGTTTGCGGGAGTATAATGTGTTTGAACGTGTCTGATTGTGCCGGATCTATTAAATTTTTTTTTTTTATTTTTTTTTAGTAATATTCGAGCAGTAGGAGTCATTTTCGTGACTACCCATGGACATCGCACTGAGTTTATACTGATGCGGTGACCACCTCCCTGGATTTCTTGGCCCAATTCGGTATAGCACTACCTCTTACTATATAGCCTTGAATATCCAAATAACACGCAATTATTTATGCAACGAGTGAAATCAGAGTTTTGAATCCAAGTATTCCTTTGATTCGACCAGATTTTGAACAGACTTAAAGAGAAGTTTTCCCTTTGAATATCAAAGCAGACTGAAGTTTTATTTTTAAGGAGAGTGTTTGCTAGAGTCAAACAATAGTTTCGTCTTACTGGCTCTTGGACGTCCTGAGTGTTTGCGCAAACTTTGCTTATTAAATAAGATATTAAAGGTTGTCACCCACTACGCAGATGCGATAAAGGTGTTCGCACATTATAACGACGATTCCAACTCAACAGCTTTATGGTGTGTTCCATAAGAGTAAATTAGTCATAATAGATAGGTGGTCAACGCGTTTGCCACGCGTCGTTCGTTCGGCATCTTTAATTTACAAAGCGACAAATTAACTCTGGAACACAACTCATTTGAATGTCATACGTCGAGTTGAGTTGGAGTCGAGTTGGTGTGGAGTCATAATGTGCGGTAACCTTTAGATTTTATCTGCGTATAAAACCATACTTCAATATGTGCCTACAGGTATAGGCCTTATGGTAAGAGGTAGTGCCACACTGCATGGTTACATGCAGTTGAATTGGGCCGGCACGACCGGGGAGGTACCTCTCGCTTACACGAGACTGGCGTAAAGTGACAGCTGTGCTGTCGCGTTTCGTGCGGTGTGTAAGTAGCCGGTGGCCCATGGAGGTGGGAGGAGAAAGGAGGGCAGCGCATCTGTATAGCCCCTGTGCGGATGTTTGTGGGCGTCGGTAGTCATGAAAATGAACCCGACTGCTCGTTTGCCCTCCTATATCATAAAAAAAAAGGTATTTGACGGTAAAATATGAGTTGTCTGCGTAGAGAGCGATATTGACAGATATGCGCTCAGATACAGATATCTTATAGCATCTACGTAGTGTGTGACAGCCTTATTTCTCTAATTTAATAAGCACAAGTTTGTATGTTTTTTTTTTTTATTACTTCTTCACGCAAAATCTGCCAAACCGATTTTCATGAAATTTGACACACACATAGAGAGTAACTTGGATTAACACATAGGAGTTTTTATCCCGAAAAAATGTTCCTATGGGATGCCATGGGATGATTTTCTATTTTTCACGGGATCGAAATTTACGCGGATGAAACCGCAGTCCGCAGCTAGTTTTACATATAAGATAAATATCAAGCAAAGTCAGGGCTTAAAAGAACTACAAAAGCGAATACTAGACCATGACGTACGACGTTAAATTCCAGCTACATTCAGAACGAGTCGTTACATTAAAAAAAATTAAATATCGTTCGCTGTGTTGGCAACACAAAAGAGTTTCATAAATTTATTATCTTGCGATGTAAAATGGCGGACAGAAACGCGAGTAGGGTTGCCAGGCTACGAAGTTTTCGAAGTTAAATATGTTTTTGAAGTTAAATATGTTTTTGAAGTTAAATATGTTTTTGAAGTTAAATATGTTTTTGAAGTTAAATATGTTTTGAAGTTAAATATGTTTGGCTTCTTTTATGGTGAAACAATAACGCGTTACGGAAATTAGCTAAGTCCTTTGGCAGTCACCTGTGGTGGTTTTTTATAGCATAGGGAGGCAAACGGGCAGTCGGAGTCTTTTGACTACCGGCACTCACAGACAGTAAGAGGTTATACCGATGCGTTGCCCTCCTTTCTCTTCTACTTGAACGGGCCACCGGCTACTCACACACTGCACGAAACATGACAGTGTAGCTGTCACTTTACACCGGTATCATGTCAGCGAGAGGTACCTCTTCGGTCGCGCCGGCCCACTTCGCCTACGTACATGCATGCAGCTTGGCACTACCCCTTACTAAAACTTTCCTAGCAGTTTTCAATACTTAGGAGATTGACGATTGGTTTTAAACAACCACTGGATTGTATTTTGCAGATATTTATGGGCGTTTTTAACAATTTCAACAAATTAATCTTACTAATGCGTAAATCAATAACATAACCATAATTGAAAAACTTAGAACCTGACCTTATAATTTATTTAATTTTAATACTAGCAGTACCCTGCGTGCGTTGCTACGCGTAGCTCCATCTGTCGAATATTGGCCGTACTAACTCAGAAACCTTCGTAGACTCATGCACAACAACTTTGCTAAAGATCATCATATGATCAAATGTATAGTTTACGATTCTATAAAGAACATAGTACATACATTCATTTTTATATATTTAGATTTAAAATGTCACTCGCATTATCAAAACATGTCGTGTTCTAGCTGTAACAGGACATACTACATCAACGTAATTAAGTATGTTAATGTTCCCTGCCAGACATGTACGTACATACAGACAAAGCCATTGGGAAAATCAAATTTAATGATGTCTTAAGTCTTCGTGAATATTGCTCATTAGAATAAAACAACTAACCTTTTTTCACAATTATTAAAAGTAAATCTTTAGGTACTTTTAATATTTTGTGAGAAAAAGGACATCTATCGCAGTCGACCCGCGACCATTGTTGCTGTAAACCTTTTCAAAAGTCGGGCTTATGAAATAATCATATAAACCGCGATAAAAACCGTTGAAGTTATTGCAAGAACCAAAATTACAATAGCTTCACTTAATACAACAATTGTCTTTATCTTTTACAAATATAGACTTAGTTAAAGTAAGAGGCTCTGCCGTATTAGTGCGTGTGCCGAATTATGCCGGAACAACCGGGGAGGTCGTGCCGGCGCATAGGTGCATCTCGCTTACATGACACCGGCGTTAAGTGACAGCTGTGCTGTCGAGTTTCGTGTGTGTAAGTAGCCGAAGCCGGAGGGAGGAGGAAGGAGGGCAGCGCAATCTGTGCCTATAGCCTCTGTGCGGATATTTATAGGTGTCGGTAGTCATGAAAATGGGTCCTACTTGCCTGCCTTAAGCTTTAAAAAAAACGCAAGTCTCAAAGCCAAAATTCGGAAAACCACATGTACGTTGGCATCACACTTATAACTTCAAATTTGACGATACAAAATAGACAAGTCCATAAAATAACATCCTCTTTGTACGAATAGTTCTTGCCAATTATGCACATATCCGATGCGCTGTTAAAACAGCGTTCCGAAATAATCCAGTATTTGAACACGACTAAGCATACAGCACTAACTTAGCTTCGAGACGTATAGACATTTCACTTTAACATTTGCATTTAGTGAATTATTATTTTTCGTTATGAGTAAAGTGTTAGTTATTATAAGGGGTAGTGCCACGTTGTATGCATGCAGCCGAATTGGGTCGGCACGACCGGGGAGGTACCTCTCGCTTACACGAGACCGGCGTAAAGTGATAGTTGTCGCGTTTCGTGTATTGTGTAGCCATAGTAGTAGAAGTAGTCAGTGTAGTGGCCCATGAAAAGGGGAGAAGGAAGTCTGGAGATATGGCGATTTGGTCGTCGGTAGTCATGAAATGGGGTCCAACTGCTCGCTAAACTATAAAAAACTAACAGGCGTATCCGCGGGGCGCAGCTACTACATATTTAAATAGAAAATTAATTAATAATGAGCCAACAACACGTGTCCCTAAATCTGTCGTCTATTATTAAATGTTCTCATGCGTTAACTAATGTCAAAGTTAAATTAAATTCAATTTACGCTGAGTTTGCTTTATTCGCTACTAGCTTTCGCCCGCAGCTTCGCCTGCGTGAGTTTCGGACTACAAAAATTGAGTTATTATACATGTAACCTTTCTGCTGAATCACTCTATTAAAAAAACCCCATCAAAGACTGTTGCGTTACTTTAAAGACCTAAGCATACGGACACACAGACGACGGAAAGCGACTTTGTTTTATACTATGTAGTGATAAAACTATAATATAACGTTCTGTGACTACACGTAGGGTTTTAAAGTTTAAAGAAAGTGCTATGTTGCAATAGCATTGATTGGCACGAAGTAGTTGCAAAGAAATAGTAACGCAGGCACGCTTAATCAGCAGCAATAAATGGATATGAAATCTTGTTAAACAACTCTTGAAATTAATTGTAATGCACCTACAAAATATTAGCTCTTTGGTGCAGAACTTAGAATATTAGCTCTTTGGTGCAGAACTTAGAATATTAGCTCTTTAGTGCAGAACTTAGAATATGAGCTCTTTGGTGCAGAACTTAGAATTTTAGATCTTTGGTGCAGAACTTAGAATATTAGCTCTTTGGTGCAGAACTTAGTATATTAACTCTTTGGTGCAGATCTTAGAATATTAGCTCTTTGGTGCAGAACTTAGAATATTAGCTCTTTGGTGCAGATCTTAGAATATTAGCTCTTTGGAGCAGATCTTAGAATATTAGCTCTTTGGTGCTATGGTCTCATTTTGAAGAGCTCGAGCTGTATATGTGCAGAAAAATAAAGAAAAGAAAATAAAAATTGTATAATTTTTCAATTTATTTTATAAAAAAACGATTAAAATAACTAATTTATATCGATTTACATAAAAAATAAATAAAAGAGACTTTACAGGTATCGAGAAATTTCACTGGACACTCACTAGAATGTAGGTAAATATTTGATACAAATCGATAATTCAATAGCAACATATACTTCATTTGCGTTCTCTTGGCTAAGCCCCAGATGTGCACGTCTTCTAATGATGATGATGATGATATACTCCCTCAGTTAAAAATACCGTGACCTGTGCCTCCACCGAGGTATGAACGCAGGCTATCGATCCAAAACGTTTCTATTCCATTTGACAGTTACATTTTTCCTTGTCATGATATTGAATGCTATAAATAAATTAATATCGAACGGCGTTTACACCATTTTCCTTATGGATTTTTTGTGAAAATTACTGAAGTAGAGCGGAGAAATATGTATATGTTAGCTTTAGAACGTGCTACGTAGCACAAGCTACGAGATCTCGTAGCTTGTGTGTGCTGCTAAATACAGTTCATTGTTGTTTAAATTTTTCACTTTTCACTTTTAGTAAGAGATAGGCAGCCTAATTAGGCCTCTCGCTTGCACTATACCGGCGTTAAGTGGCAGCTCTACTAAGGCGTTTCGTGCGGTGTATAAGTCTATCCGGTGGCTCTTGGAGAGAGTGGAAAGGAGGAAGACAATGAATTTGTATAACATCTATGAAGATATCTATGGGCGTTGGTAATAATCCATCAAAATGCTACGTAGCACAGAAAAGTGGAGCTGCGATGAATCAATTGCAACTTGGTTTAAAACTGTTTGCAGTTACCTTTCGGGTTTTAACACAATACAATATTTAGTAAAGGGATACGACCTAGGGATCTTCAAGAAAAGAGCTTATTCTTTCCTCAAAGGTCGTCAACGCATCTGTTAGACCTCTGGTGTTACGGATGTCTGTGGGCGTTGGTGTTCATTTTACATCAGGTGACCTAACTGCTCGTTTGCCGCCTATGCTATATAAAAAAAAGGTACTAGCAAAAACCTTATACCATTGCTCGACGTTACACCAGCCGTGGTAACGAGTCGACTCTGCTTATGATGTTAGTACCTCAAATAAATATTGTATCGTGTTAAAATCCGAAGAGTAACTACAAAATGAGTAACAAACGCGAAAGTCTCAAACAAGTGATATAAAACTATTAAGTAACAGATCTTATAACTATGTTCTTTACAATTTCACTGGCTTTTTCCGCATGGTCTGAAAAAATATGAGGAAAATCTCGTGAAAAGCGTAAGCCTCCGAGTATTTTTTCTGGATAAAGAGTAGTTATTACATATTATAATCTGGAATAACATAAAAGAAATTAAATCAGTAGTGTCAGAGCGAAATAATGAACGTACAAATTAAATTTAAAACGGATTTTAACGTATATGGCGACAGCTCATCGGCCAAATCTAAGCCTGATTGATTTTAAATCCAGCAGGCAGGCCATATTTGGAGCAGTTATGTATTTGTTCCCCTTTTCATTGAGCATGATCTTCGATAATGTGATTCACATTTTTTTGTTCCATCTTTAGCATTATTTAAATAAAATTTTGATAAAAGTAGAGTTTGGTTACTATTATAGAACATTGGTTACTGCGTCTATTTAGCTGTTTTTTTTTGGTGATAAAAGTAGGGCTTATAATGCATAATTGCATGGATATACAAGAGCTCTCAATACTTTTAATTTTCTATTTCGATGGGACAGTCTATTGCGATCGGAGAGAATAATTCTACTGTATTTTAGACTACAGATATAAATTTGTATCGGATATCTATGATTATGGAGAACCATCCGTTGATTGGATGTGTCCTACATTGTATCGGAATATACGGATCCTATTTAGCGTTCTCTCAGTAGTCCAAATATGCAAATATTTGCAGACAACAGTCGGCGTAAGTTGTCGGGTGTAAATTGCGAGTCTGTTTGTTCCGCTCAGTACTATTTGACAATGTTTAGGGTTGGCACCGCGAAGTAGTATAACCATATTTTCTAAAAAGAGAAGCTCTCCTTCTAACACATTTTTTAATTTACTTATTTTTCTAAATTATTTTTTACTCTTTATAATATTTTGATCAATATGATTAAGATTTATGATTAATTAAAAAAACTGAAATATAAAAAAAAAACAATTATTCAAAACAAGGTTCATGACCTCCATAATATTGAAGGATAATTAGATGTACGTTTGGCAAGTACATTTTTCTCATACAAAGAAATTGATTTTGTTAGTTGTTGTAAATCATCCGAAATATCGCGATTATAAAACACTTACCGAAAATATAAAAAAGGGATATCTAACAAAGTCATTTCGTGCGGTGTGTTAGTAGCCGGTGGCCATGGCGGTGGGAGGAGAAAGGAGGGCAGGGCATCTGTGTACTTTCTATACGGATGTCAAAAGGCATCGGTAGTCATGAAAATGGCTCCAACTGCTCGTTTGCCCCCTATACCATAAAAAAGTCATGTGACAGTAGTAGTTTTGGATATAGACCAAACAAATATATAACGCTTCGGCGTACAATATCAATAATTTATATACATAAAACTCAAAGGCAGTCATTGAGTTGATCACCTTTGACTTGACTGACTGACTGCCATAATAATTTATCAACGCACAACCCAAACCACTGGACGTATCGGGCTGAAATTTGGCATGCAGGTGAATGTTATGACGTAGGCAGGAGTATCAATTAATTCAACCCCTAAGGGGGTGAAATAGGGTGTTGAAGTTTATATGGATTCCTTATAAATTAAATGCGGGTGAAACCGCGGGACACAGCTAGTATTATATAAACGTATCACACAACTTGTGTTACAGGTACTAGAAAAGGACCATAATATATTTGATATTGAATATTTAAGATTTTTAGTACATAAATAATATTAATTTATTACATATATCCTACACTTCGACGACTTCTACTTGAGCTGGATTTGAACCCATTAGCTCTAGCAGCATACGTGCTGACACTACCACTACTCCAATGGACCAGTTTTTATGTATTACCTAAATGGACATTACCTTTGATGACGTCATGCAGAATCTGGAAAATTCCAGTTTTCGGAATTGATTTCGGCACGTGGCCGAAACCGCAAAGACGAAACGAAACATTTCCGGTGGGTGAAACCACCTCGGCCGTTTTTACCGGCCCATCAGGCTTCAATATCCGGTTTTCAAACTTGCGGATACGGAAAATTTTGCGCCGGAATTTTCAATGTGATTTCAAAAATAATGAATGCTAAAAGCTTATGGTATGTTTTTAATGCTATTGAATTCCTTTCTATAAAATGTATTACGGAGTTATTGGTGGGAAATTCGATTATAGGCCATGACCGTTAACCCCTGGAACGTATTAAGGAATTATTCAATCAATAGAATTGATAAATATTACCATTCTACAATGTTATTGACAGCGTATGATTTTCTAGACAAAATTCTAGACTAGCCTCACAAGACATAGACACAGGCACTTCTACAGTCTTATTATAATCTAATATATAAAATTCTCGTGTCACAGTTTTCGTTGCCATACTCCTCCGAAACGGCTTGACCGATTCTCATGAAATTTTGTGAGCACATTGAGTAGGTCTGAGAATCGGCCAACATCTATTTTTCATCCCGATATTCCCACGGAATCGAAAGTTACGCAGGTGAAACCGCGGGGCGCAGCTAGTATGTATATAGATGTCTTTTGTTCACGCGAATACTCTTTACAATAAAACGACTTTAACTAATTTAATCGTGGCTTGTTTAATTATTTAACAAGTCGGACTTTTCAGATGCTTAACAACAACAAGAAAAGTCAATAGGCTGCTATGTTATAATAATGGTTGATTGATTAGCGTACACAGTGTGTGTTCAAACACGGTTGAAAGAAAAGTTCTGCACCGGAGCTTGAATCTTTATACAATATTCCCGGTCATTGACCGTTTCAATTTTAATTATTTTTCACAAAATAAGCCGCATTTAATCTCAAAAATAATCCAGATACGTAACATTCCATGCATGCTAAGTCGTTGGCAAAACGTTTCACAAACAAAATTTAAAAAAAAAACTCCAAAGCCGTATTCTAAACAATTACAATTGTACCCGAAACGTGTTTGAGCGAGCGGTTAACAAAATAGCAAGATGGCGGACAAAAGAATTTGCCGCGCAAAAAGAATTCCCGCGCAAAAATATAATGCTCTTTTGTGGAGTGAATAAATATTTGAGTGGGGCCGTGCAGGGAATGCTTATTTCGGGATTAAGCAGAAATTACTTCGCGCATAACCTAGAGGTTCAATTGGATCAGGTAATGAGATTATGGTATTTCGAAGAGATTGTTACACTTTGTTTTTTAATAATATAAGGGAGCAAACGATCAGTCGGAGCCATTTTCATAACTGCCTACGCACGTAGACATACGCAAATAGGATATACAGATGCGCTGCCCTCCATCCTCCTCCCCTCTACATGGGCCATCGGGTACTTACCGCACAAAACACGACAGCACAGCTGTCTCTTTACGCGTGTCTCGTGTAAGCGAGAGGTACCTCCCCGGTCTCTCATGTACGCATGCATTGTGGCACTACCTCTTACTAAAGCTGATGCTCATCATAACTAATTTTTATGCAAATAAGTATTTAAGATTTGCGTTATAGAAGAAAAAACATATACAAGGTTATTTTTAAAACACCAGTAACCTGTTTGATATAGATAAAGAAAATTATAAACAACTACATTTGTTCTACGACTTTTTTTTTCATACAAAAATAAACACGAATTAAAATTTTCGCCCGAGCTTTACAAAGTCCTATGTCCGAGTGTTTGCTGGTGTTTTATAAATAACCCTGTATACAAACTTCCGCTTACTTTTTATGAGGGATTTGTTTATTAAATTTAAAAGACACAGATATCATCAAAAATAAATCTTAAACCGTATGATTTAATGCAGGTTTATAACATATTCTCAAAAAAGTTATTTAAAATCAATTATAATATATACTTAATTATATATACATATCATCACAATAAGTTTGCAGAATGTCTCTATAGAACCTACTTTTACTACCAATGCACCGATTTCACTAATTCTATATAGCGAGATCTCAAACAATACAACCCCATCTATTGGTAGATATGCGAAGCATTCCATTGAGCGAGGAATGGTGTGAATGTCAGTTATGAGTTTGGCTTGCGGATAAGTTCAAGAGAAACACTTACAAAGGAAACACAATTAATATATCAGGCTTTGTATTGGCTAGTGTTGTACGAGATGTTAAAATTTAACGCCACTTAAAAAACAAAAGAATTATGAAAATGAGCGTGTTATTTTGTTTTACGTTTACGTCCTTATTTATTATTTTACCTTATTTTACTTCGGACTTGTAAAATAATTTATATAAACCGCGATAAAATCCGTTAAAAAATGTAATGTGTTCCATTCAGTTATGAGTTTGGCTTGCGGATAAGTTCAAGAGAAACACTTACAAAGGAAACACAATTAATATATCAGGCTTTGTATCGGCTAGTGTTGTACGAGATGTTAAAATTTAACGCCACGTAAAAAACAAAAGAATTATGAAAATGAGCGTGTTATTTTGTTTTACGTTTACGTCCTTATTTATTATTTTACCTTATTTTACTTCGGACTTGTAAAATAATTTATATAAACCGCGATAAAATCCGTTAAAAAATGTAATGTGTTATTTTGTTTCTAATATCTTGGTACAATGTAGGTCTATAGGGTATTATAAAAAGTAAAGTACTCGTAAAAACTAAGGCTAAACAGAAAGTACGTTTAAATTGTAAAAGTTCATTAAAGTATAAAGTTTTTTAAACTTTTTACTCCCGGGAAAATATTTTTCGGTTTTTAAACCTTTATGATATAAGTACGTGTAAAATTATAGATGCCACATAAGTAGGAGAGAGGTGGTTTGTTATAATAAAGGAGTTTTACAAGGAATTACTGATTCAATTGATTATACTAAGCCTCATATTAAGCCCCAATGACACGACAAAGCTTGAACCATGAATTTTTAGGTCAATCGCGTGAATCTTTTGTAATTGTCAAAAATATCGAACAAAAACTATTGACAATTCTGTATTCTATCGATAAATAGCTTCCCATCACTATTCGCCTATAGAAATCGTAACAAAGGCGCTATTCTCCCGACGTACAAGCTAATGTTAAATTGTATTTCAAAGGCTTTCTTTCAAGACCATAATGATATGGGTGTGATCAATGAACTAGCGGACACACGCGGTTTTGTCTGCTAATTAGAGATGTATTAGAATATTCTCTTCAAGAAATGATTGTTGATTTTGAGATATTTGTTTGATGATGCCGTGTTGCTAATATTTTCCTGGCATAGATACTTAGACCGATGGTCGATGATTCCGTTTTTTTCGAGGCAAACGAGCAGTCGGAGCCATTTTCATGGCTACCGACGCCAATAAACATCCGCATAGGCCATAGAGATGCGTTGCCCTCCTTTCCTCCCACTCCACGGCCACCGGCTACTTACCCGCACGAAACGCGACAGCACAACTTTCACTTCACGCCTGTGTAAGCGACAGGTACCCGGTGGTGCCGGCCCATTTCAGCTGTTTTCATGCAGCGTAGCACTACACTACTAAGGTATTAGTATTTTAGCATAAAATTAAAAATAAATAAAAATAATAAGAAACGATATTTATTACGAAGCAATCGAGGCCAAACCCGCCCTTAATTTACAAATTGAATGGCCCTTTAAAATTAACTGCATCGTAAATTTTAAGCTGTTTTACGAACCGATCTGAATACTACTTTTTTATAGTGAAGCAAACGAGCAGTTCGAGCCAATAAAGACTAACGACGCTCATAAACATCCGCATACAGATTAAACAGATGCGGTACCTATCTTTTGCCCCTTCCATAGGACTCCGGAAACACCCAACGAAAAAGGGACAGCATAACTATACGTTGATATAGCATAAGCGTGATTTCCGAATTGGGCCCAATTCGTCTATGATGTAGCATGGGCACTACCTCCTACTAAATAATTTTAATTAAAATACTATTTATTAGTTAATCACTAGCTTTACTTGTCTGTAACATAAAAGCAACTATATATTTTTATGTTAGGGTTGCCGATTAAAATTTACTTCTTTCTACTATTCCATACTATTTAAGAAGAGGTAGTGCTACCCGAATCGGGCTTGCACGACCGGGGAGATACCTCTACCTACACGAGAGCGGCGTGAAGTAATAATTGTGCTGCCGTTTCGTTCGGTGTTTAAGTAGCCGGTGGCCCATGAATGTGGGAGGAGGAAGAAGGTCAACGCATCTGTTTATCTTTAAGTGAATTTTTATAGATGAATACTCGTTTGCACCTTTGTAACATAAAAAAATACTAATATTATAAATGCGAAAATGTATGTAATGTTTGTTTGTTCGTCTTTCTTTCATATCAAATCGGGTCAACGAATCGATGTGATATTTAGTACGGAGATAGTTGAAGGACTGAAGTGTGCCATCGGCTCTTTTTTATCGCGAAAAATATCTCATTTCCTTCTTCATAGTAACAGCTAGTAAAATATAAATACGATAATTAAGTAACTTTTTCCATTTTCATGACTACCGACGCCCATAGGCATCACATAGAGGTCATATATGCGTTGAGGTCCGCCCCCTCTCATATATCTTTCATACCGAGTAAATTACTCCAAAAAACGACAGTAATTGACTTCAAACATCACAAACTACCATTCCAAGTCGTTCAACGCCCGTTCTTAAGCTCCCGCCCCGACGCCTGCATGTTTTAAAAATTCAAAGCCCCGAATGCGTACCGAAATTTTCCCGTAATACGTAATTTACGTGGCGCGTAAAAGTGTAATGAGAGTTTACGTGACTTATGTCGGGGGAATGCCTTCTTGACGTTCTTTCGTCGCTGCCGATGTGTATATAATATTTATTGTAATGTTGTATGTTTTATGTGTTTTATTTTGGTTATTTTTATATTACACGCCTGAGATGGACTTGTTACTGTAAACTTACACTAAATAATATAAAGTGAATTAGTAAGAGGTAGTTACACTTCAACAAAAAATATTTTACATTATTTTTCTACAAGCTATCCTATCCTTAACCTAAATTCATTGGTTGAATGCGGCACTCAGGTTTTGCATACTCAAATACTTCCTGACCTTTTTTTTTTGTTTTGGTAACGCAGGGGAACGCCTTTACGCACGCTACCCAGGAGCCCGGGTGGCTCAACCGGGTACAGTGTCGGGCTCGACAACTGGGTTGCTCCTATCGGCTAAACCCCTGCCTTCAGTCGCTATAATTGGAGGGTCCCGGATCTGAAAGCAACAGGGCGCCTCCAGCGACAGACTGGCCTCGGTGAAAAGGCCAGACTTAGGAACTGTCCGGCTGCCTTTGAACAGTCCCTACTCTACGTTGCAACCGTGCAATGGGGTCAAGTCCCATCCGCTGGGCGGCGGACCAACCATTAAGCGGCCGCAGAGGACAGGGAGGACGGCAACGACACACCACACACTCTCGTCTTCCTCTGCGGCCCCACCGCCAACGCAACAGACGGTGCACCCCCGTTCGATCGCGGGAGATAGGGTGCCTGCAACAACACACCGAGACACCTCTCCTCCCGCGACTCCTCCTCTAGGACGCATCCAGAGCGGGCCTTGACGAAGCCCACCCGACGCGTCCCCACCCGGGATCCCTCTTGGTTCACCGTGGTTGCCCAAGCCAGGGCTACTAAGCCCCCTCACTAGGACAAGATGGAGATCCGTCGAGGGGGAAATACTTCCTGACCTGCTCTAATATGGATAGCATACTATATAACTCTTACAAGCGTTTATATTAATATTATAAAAAGAAAGTATTGATTGTTACAAATTAGATTTTTAAAAATTCAACCCTAAGGGGTGAAATAGAGGAGGGTGGTTTATAAGAACAGTCAGTGAGTTCTTCTAAATTAAACGCGGGTGCAACAACTTGGTACAGCTGCTAGCCTTTTACAAAATATAAAGTTTAAAATTTGGTTTTGTGACCGGCTTAAAAAGCCATCCCAGCTTGAGTCTTGCAAACAAGTCTGTACCTAACTCTCGGCTTATCTAGGCTAAATGGAATTCTTACAATTTATAATGCCTCCCATATTATCGTAAGTTTTAATATGAGTGGGGTAAGAGCTACTCTTAATATACGAGCTAAAGTATACCTAGAGTGGCTGTTTTTCTGAATTTTAGAAATATAAAAAATATTTATAATCTCAACCTAATAAGCAATTAAAAAGCAGAAAAACTTGTCAATTTTGTAGGGGTTAATGATTTAAATTACTTATCCGATGAAAATTACTTCATTGAAAGAAAACTTCACTATTCAAGAGTGATATAGTCTATATTTTATTATGATTTAATTTTGCCCCCTGAAATAGTTACAAGTTGGCTAGTATTAATATGAATTTTAAATAAAACCAAAGTTCCTAATATTCTACCAATTAAAAATCTACGTCATTTAAAAAATTAAATATATACTAGAATACTTATATTTTGAAATAACGTTGGTTTTCTGTCTTTAAGTAATGATATTTGTATTTTTGATCTTATGGTCTGAATCAGCAATGGAAATCAAGACTTATTTAATTACTAACCGAAAGTATAAGATACACTCATAAAACATTGCTCTCCTTTTGACGGATAAAAATAAAACGCAAGTAACATAAAAATACTTCATGTATCTCGCAAACTCAACATTAAGGTGTGTCTTTCATTAGGTACAGTCAGTCACGAATGAAGATACAATTAGAGCAGAGAGCAACAATTTCGGGGATACTGTAATAACATTAAAGGTCAACCGAGGGTTTCGATGTAGGTGGAACTGGAAATAGAGATAAAAGGTATAAATATTTTAGCTGCGTAAAAATACCTGGAATTTTGCTAAAAAAGAAATAATTGTAATAGGAATATTCGTAACTGGCACAAATTGAAGCACCATGTTTAGTCCGGTCTTAAGGCTTAGGGCCTGTTCAGATTGAGCGTTTTACGTGCTTTTCGACTCGCGCATTACCGATATACTAGCTTCATATTATGTCGCGACCAGATGCATCTATCACTGTCGCGTAAAACGCTCGAGCTGTCAACGTGCCGAGATACTCCGGCGCCGTTGTTGCGTCCAGAACATTGCATGCAGCGAGGCATTGACCGGGGAGGTACCTCTCGCTTACACGACACCTCCGTGCGGTATGTAGCCAGTAGCCCGGGGAGGTGGGAGGAGAAAGGAGGGTAGCACATCTGTACAGCCTCTATGTTATGTCTATGGGCATCGTTAGTTATGAAAATGGCTTCCACTGCTTGTTTGCCCCCTATACCTTATGAAAAATTAATGTGACGGCACAATTACATTCTAGGAACGTCAACGGTATAACGATGCATTTAAAGAAATGTTTACTTCAAAATCAACATAAAATCCCTGACTTTAAATACACTTTAGTGTATACTTTACTCGTGTTAAGACGAATCTAATGACACCTTAAGCCTTTAACTTCGTGTAGTTGATCAGGCTGTAGCAAGGAACAAAGTAATCAGCCAAGTGCGAGTCTGACTCGCGCACGAAGGGTTCCGTACCATAATTACCATCATAAGCCGGTGCTTGGCAACTGTCTACCTGTTACTGTTATCAATATTTAACAAAAAAAAATAAAATAAAACACGTCTATTGTATGGGCATCCCATTAATGTTTTAATTTTTTTATTTTTAGTATTTGTTGTTATAGCGGCAACGGAGATTCAACATTTGTGTAAATTTTAGCTCTCTAGCTATCACGGCTTATGAGATACAGCCGGGTGACAGACAGACAGACAGGCAGCGAAGGCTTTGTAATAGGGTTTCGTTTTTACTGTTTAGGTACGGAATCATAAAATACCTATACATACCACTCATCTATCATAGTCGAGTAACAACAACATTTGTAATAAAAACTAGATACAAATTCGATTTTTGTTAATGTAAATTAATAATTAAAATGTGTAATCCATTTTAATGAAATTTTATGCTACAGTCATAATATAATTCAGTCCGATCGGAGTTAACAAACTAAATAGAATAATTAATGCATTCATTTCAAAAAACTTGAATATAAATGTGTTAATTTTGTTAAATATTACTAAAGTTCATTCGCTTTATCAACATCAAAGGGCTCTTACCCACGTCTTCATCTGAGTAGTTTTACTTTTTCACTCTTATTAATAAACATAAATTAACTTTATCCAAGCATTAACCTAGTATTAAATTGACTTCTGTCAAATTCCATATTATTAAACACATACCCCCTTATTATTAAACATAGAAAATTGTAATCGCAACCTGTGTCTCAGCACTACGGTGGTATCGTAGGGAAAAATAATTACCCACCGTACCACTGGGGGTACGGGCGGTGGTACGGTGGGTCAGAAGCGGAATAACGTAACTCTATCCAAGTAATAGCCTTGTAATAAACTGACATCTGTCAAATTCCATAATAAAAAACATAAAATGTATGGAATTTGACAGATGTCAATTTATTACTAGGTTATTACTTGGATAAAGTTATTCTATGTTTATTAATAAGGCGGATAAACAGTATGGAATTTGATAGAAGTCAGTCAATACTAGGTTAATGCATGGATAAATTTAATTTATGTTGAAAGAGGTGGGTAGGAGCCCTTTGAATTTGGATAAAACTAAGCTATGTTTATTAATAAGGGGATGATGTTTACAAGCATTTAGCATTTCTAGCAAGAATGTGCACGTGTTTGTCCATATTGATATTTCTAGAAAATTAGAAAAAACATCAAAAATTTTAGTAAAAGAAGATAGCCACGCTACATGCAAGCAGGCGATTTGTGCCTACACGACCGAGGAGTTGCCTCTGTTACACTATTCCGGAGTGAAGTGACAGGCTGACACTTTACTCCGGTACCGTCCGGTGTGCCCATGAAGTGGGGGGAAGCAGGGCAACGCATCTGTATAACCACTATGCGGATGTTGATGGGCTTTGTTTAAAAAATACAAAGCTTAATAATAATAATAATAATATCCTCCTAGCCGATTTCGGCTACGGCGGCCGTCTCTATAGAGACGAGCCAGATACGTAGGACATATTATAGAGCACAAGTGTGAGCGCAGACACAAGTGCACTCTCTATTCCCTCACTCTCATATTCCGATGGGACGGCAATCCGACACGACCGGTGAGAAATCAGGCGCAGGACCGACGGCTTAACGTGCTCTCCGAGG
>LUGF01041892.1:112682-131982 GCA_001625245.1 Calycopis cecrops
CGGCTACTTACACACCGCACGAAACGCGACAACACAGCTGTCACTTCACGCCGGTCTCATGTAAGCGAGAGGTACCTCCCCGGTCGTGCCGGCCCAATTCGGCTGAATGCAAGCATATAGCATGGCACTACCTCTTACTAAAAGGCGTTGCCGTTCTTCCCCCTTTCCCATGGGCCCTGAACGTGAAGCTAAATGAAGCTGCAATACAGCATATTAATAATGTCGTCCTAGCCGATTTCGGCAACGACGGCCGTCTATATAGACGAGCCATCTGCGCAGGATATATTATAGTGCACAAGTGTGCGCGCAAACACAAGTGCACTCTTTACTCCCTTATTCTCATATTCCGATGGGACTGCAGTCCGACACAACCGGAGAGAAATCAGGCGCAGGACCGACGGCTTAACGTGCTGTCCAAGTCACGGATGACAATATCGTAGATTCAAATATTGCGATTTCAAAATTTTTTAAATTCAAATGAGCTCGTTATTCTAATTTCAAAAACGGAATTCTGAAATTAAAATATTCGACCTCCGAAAATATTTGACCCACCGTTTCCAGGTATTAATATGATAAAGAGGGTGAATTCCAAGTATTTATAAAATAAATAATGACGAGAGAGTACGGAAGTACTATCTCTTCATTTTTATGTTAAAAATAATCATGTAAGGAGATCATCAAATGATCATTTTAAATCAACATTTTATACTTTTATTTTAATAAAAAATACATTTTGTTTTGTTCATGTCCTTTATATACTATGAAAGAGATATGTAGATGGATATATTTAGAACTTTCTTTAGAACTATTGGTTATTGCTATTATTTATTTTAGAAGTCTAAAAAAGATTTTAGACTGAAGATCTTAGAACACTAGATATAGCTAGTACGTAATAATATCATGGCCCCTTTGAATAAGAAACAATCATCTTACAAATGATTAATTTATTAATTAGTGTGTTAAAATAACTTAACGTGCTCTCCGAGGCACGGAGGTGTAACACCGCCAACATCCTGACTCTGGACTATTATTAGAAACTAGCGGAAGCCCGTAACTTCGTTTACGTGAATTCGTATTTCTACCGCAATCGGTTAAGAAGCAGTCTATAGCCTTCCTCGCCAAATGGTCTAACTAGTACTGAATGAATTTTTCAAATCGGACCAGTAGTTCCAGAGATTAGCGCGTTCAAACAAACAAACTCTTCAGTTTTATATTATTAGTAAAGATTGAAAAATCCCAATAACAATTTTTGGTCCGGCCCGGGATTCGATCCCGGGATCTCACGTCTGTGGTTGAACATGCTCACCACTAGACCCCGAGGCAGCTTAACACTGTTACTGTATATTGAAATAAGCACTCCTGTGTTATTGGATTGGAACGTTATAAAGACGAGACCGTGTTTGTTATCGAATATTGCTTGATCCGATATCAGCAATATTGGATTAGTCTTGTACTCGCCTGGCAAATTATGTACCTAAGAGCAAGATTTTAGGTTTTTTTATGGTATAGCGGGACAAACGAGCATTTGGAGCCATTTTCATGACTACCGACGCCCATAGACATCCGCATAGAGGCTATACACATGCGCTGCCCTCATTTCTCCTCCCTCCATGAGCCACCGGTTACTTACACACCGCACAAAACGCGACAGCACAGCTGCCACTTAAAGCCAGTCTCATGTAAGCGAGAGGTATCTCCCCGGTCGTGCCGGCGCAATTCGGCTGCATGCAAACATGCAGTGTGGCACTGTCTCTTACTAAAAAGGTGTCCTTGTATCTTCAAGATATTAGTATTTTAGTTATACTAGCTGCTAGCTAACTAGCTGTTCAATACCATGGAAATATCGAGATGAAAAAAAGATGTTGGATTCTCAGATCTACCTGATAGGCACTCAAAATTTAATGACATTGGTCGAGCCGTGTCGAAGGAGTGTGGAGACTAACATTGTGACACGAGAATCTATATATATATATAAAAAACTCAAACGTGATATAGCTATCTATCAACGCACAGCCCAAACCACTGGACGGATTAAGCCGAAATTTGGCATCCAGGTAGATGTTACAACGTAGGCATCCGCTAAGAAAGGATTTTTAGAAATTCAACACTTAAGGGGGTGAAATAGGGTGTTGAAGTTTATATGGATTTCTTGGAAATTAAGCGCTGGTGAAACCGCGGGGCACAGCTAGTTTTATATATATAGAGATGTGGTAGATGTAGCACTTGTAATACTAACTTGGTGAACCGTGGTGACCGTGTGGCGACAGATGTTCTGATGTCATAAGTAATTAAAAATACCCGACAGTTTGTAATTATTTAAATGTTCCGATTAACGCAAAAAATGCTGATTGAGTATATTTATTAAAAATTGAATAATTACAAATCTTCGGGTACCTTTAATAACTTGTGATTTCAGAACATCTGTCACCTCAGGCCACCCTGAAAAAAGTTTCTGAAACGTCGGGAGTGTAAAATACTTGAATAAACGACGATAGAATCCGTTTAAATAGTTTCCTTACAATGTGCAACTTAAGAAATCATTACCCCTTATACATATTTTTACGGTATAGGAGGGCAAATGATGAATGAATTCATGACTACCGACGCCGAATGCCCATAGTCATCCGCATAGATGCGCTGCCATCCTTTCTCGTCCCACCTCCATGGGCCACCGGCTACTTGCACACCGAAGGAAACGCGACAGCGCCGCTGTCACTTTACGCCGGTCTCGTGTAAGCGAGAGGTATCATTCTGTATCCAGTGTATTATTATTAAAACTATTCCTATATCGACACAAACAGTTCTATTACATGTCCACTTAATTGCCAAAACGATTAGTAGTTGGTGATGATGATTATAACCACGTTAAGAACCGCTTTAACAAGCAATCAATCATACATGTCAGTTGTATTTAAGGCTTTTTTATGATCATTATAATAATACGTTAACAATTAGTAAGAATTGTAAGAGGTAGTGCCACACTGCATGCATGCAGCCGAATTGGCCCGGCTCGACCGGGGACTCTCGCTTACACGACATTGGCGTAAAGTCACAGCTGTACTGTCGCATTTCGTGTGGTAAGTAACCTGTGGCCCATGAAGGGAGGAGGAAGGAATACAATGCATCTGCATAACCTGTATGGGGATGTCTATGGGCGTCGGTAGTCGTGAAAATGGCTCCGAATGCTAGTTTCTTCTTTCGTCTCTCATTCCATCAAAAAAAAAGTCGTATTCGATTAGTTTTTCTTATAATTGAGATCGAATTTTGGTCTGCGCTAGAAATATGTTATTCTGGCACCGTACAAGATACATTCGGGGCGAAATTGGATATATTTTATCTTATTGATGTTATGTTTGAATTAGGTTAGGTCAATATGAGTAAAAGCCGTGGTTTTCCTTGCCCTCCCTTAAGAGGGCAATTAAGGAGGAGCTCTATTATAGAGACATCCGCTTTTTTTGTTTATTTGTATCAATTGACCTTCCTCAGGCGACTAGCAGCCTAAAAGTAGAGCCAAAAGCAAAAAGGAAGCGTCTGTGGAGCTCGAATTACCCCGTCCCTCCTGACTTCATTCAGCCCGGGAAACTCTTCCGCCAGGCTCTGAGCTGCAGTGGCCCACCTGGCGCACGCTCAACCGTCTTCGGACAGGAGTGGGCCGCTGCAGGTCCAGCCTGGTAAGGTGGGGCTATGCCACTAGGAGTGCGACTGCGGTGCTCGAGACCAGGACATGTCCCACCTTTTGTCCTGTCCTCTGTGCCCTAACAACTGTACTAAAGCCGACCTCATGCAGGTGTCAGATGGCCTTTCCGTGATAAATTCCTGGTCCGGCAAAATCTAATTTTTAATAATTTTGAATATTTAGTGGAAATATTCAATTTAAATGGTGCTATTGACACGATAGAAGAAGAATTGACCTTCCAAACTACTGGATCGATTTTCACTATACTTTCACTACTAGAACTTATCAGGAAGTAACGTAGTATATTTTACGACGATTCAACAATTTACATTTGTTGTGTAACGTAATATAATAAGAATAAACATTTTACGGATCGGGCCCATAATTTAACCTGCATTTGCATTGCTTATTGCAGTTCGCTGTCGGACGGTGGCCTCCCCGATACGCCACTAGCCTCTATCTCCGGCTATCACTATTGCCACACTGCATGCTTGCATGCAGTCGAATTGGGCCGGCACGACCGGGGAGGTACCTCTCGCTTACACGAGACCGGCGTAAAGTGACAGCTGTGCTGTCGCGTTTCGTGCGGTGTGTAAGTAGCTGGTGGCCCATGGAGGTGGGAGGTGAAAGGATGGCAGCGCATCTGTATAGTCTCTATACGGATGTTTGTGGGCGTCGGTAGTCATGAAAATGGCTCCGACTGCTCGTTTGCCCTCCTATACCATAAAAAAAAAAAAAAAAAATCCTCTCTCACGTCCTGCCCACAACGCACTATGCCAAATTTCATGAAAATCGGTTCAGCAGTTTTTGCGTGAAGGAGTCACAAACAAACAAACAAACTTTCGCATTTATAATATTAATAGGATAGGATATCCAAAATGTGTTGGTACACTTGTTCATTTATCCGTGCGAGAGGCGAATTTCTGTGGTGAATATTTAAGGAATTTCTGACTTGGTCTTATGAAAAAACTGAATTATTCTTAAACCCTCTTATTAATAAACATGGAATAACTATATCCAAGTAATAACCTAGTAATAAACTGACATCTGTCAAATTCCATACTTTTTATGTGTTTTTTTTATGGAATTTGACAGATGTCAGTTTATAACTAGGTTATTCCTTGGATAGAGTTATTCTATGTTTATTAATAAGGGGGAAAGAGTATGTCTTAAGGATGCTAACTAACAATACCTTAGCACTGTGTACAAAACAACACCACAGACCGCATACTAGATCTTACACAATGTAATTCCCACCTTTTGACCTAGTAGGTACAGTGATATTTTGCTAATATGTAACTCACCTATGTAAATTTCTTGGTCTAATAAACATTTCTTATTCTTATTCTAATCCGGGTAGCTATGTCAGTTAATCTAGATTAAACAATGACATGTGTATGCATCTCTATTCGCCTGCAATACAGCATGGCACTACCTCGAACTAAAAGGTCCAAATAAAGAGAGACCTCGCAGTACATTATAATTAACAGATGTAGATGATAAATCAATTTGGCTCTGGTTTGGCGGTTTTGCTGTTCTTTTGCAATTTGGGTCGTGCAGTGTCCAGGGAGTAGGTCTACGTGTGTGTCCATTTATTACGTAATAGTCGACCCCTGCCTGTAGTTGGGGGTTCAAAATTATAATTAATTAATGTTACTAGGCTATGTGCACCAATTATCATGTTTCTTCATGATAGTGTAGTTTTTATTAGTGAAAGAATTGTGAAAATCGGTCCAGTAGTTTGCCTATTCGATACAAAAAAATCTCCTTTACAATATTAGTGTTTAATTATCTAACTAGTGCCTATTTCTTTAGCTTCAAAATTGAAATTGGTAATAAGCTATGCTATTTAGCTATAATTTCACAGCTTATTTTACAGTCTAATGTAGATTTTTATTAGTGAAAGAATTGTATTGGTTTAGTAGTATTATTCGAAACAAACCTACAAATTCATTGGTTAGTTTCGGGA
The DNA here is from genome assembly GCA_001625245.1 of Calycopis cecrops. Classification (NCBI taxonomy): domain Eukaryota; kingdom Metazoa; phylum Arthropoda; class Insecta; order Lepidoptera; family Lycaenidae; genus Calycopis; species Calycopis cecrops. Next base: position 118,328 of record LUGF01041892.1, read on the forward strand.
TTACAAATATTTAAAGGACTGCTGACCCATGCCTGGCAGTAGGCATGGGTTGGGTGTCAAAGAAATTTGTTCAGTCATGAAAATGTAAACTATGTTACTTTTCTTGAACATTAGAGCTTATTTCAGTAGCAACAAAGAGTTTTCGTGATTTCAGTGCTCCTGGAGATTACATACATAGTAAGAAACTTTACGTCTTTACATTTTATTAATGAGTCACCTTAAAAGTTTTTAAATTTTTTTTTATTTACAATAATATGTCTAACGAGACAGATACCTCAGCCAAGTTTTTTTTTAAATGGGGGACGTCAGCACTGCTGACATCAAAAACTTCACGAAGATGCTGGCCCATGGTAGGTTTTCAAATAAAATTATTCCAACTTCACAACATCTTAGTTTTTATTATCTGGGCAGCGTTTAGTTTTTATTATCTGGGCAGCGTTTCGTTGTCCCAGAGAGCCTCACAATGTACGACTACTTCGATTAGAATGATCCCTTTTGTCGTAAATGCGGAGAACTTATATTGCAAGTAACACGTGTTCATCTAATTAAGCTAATGATTGCGATAACATTCAAGAATTTACACTTTTACAACCAATTGTTCCATTTTAATAAATCAGGTAGTCTTCGCGCCGATATGTCCAATTATTTCACTAAGTTGAATGTGTCGCCTTGAAGTTGTTTAATTTTCTTTTTAATGTCTTTTACTATCTCAAATTACTATATGAATAATTGGTATTTGTCGATATCAATTTGATTTATTTTGTTCATATAAATCGAAATAATTTTTTTTTATCTGTCTACTACATCTACGACAGGAGCTCTTCCAAATGTGATCATAACCGATGTTTTATGTACAGCTGCCGTCGTCGGTATTCCCGGGCTGATAATACTTAGGGACCTTCAAAAGCTTATTATCACCTTAAAGACCGGCAACGCAACTGTGAAACCCCTCGTGCAACAGCAGGGGTTTACTGTCCGTGGGCGTCTGAAATCACCTAGATCTCGGTAATCCGAGTGCTCGTTTGCCCACTATATAATAGAAAGCTATATTCTCATAATCGGATTACGCCAGGCTTAAGCTGTTAATATCTAAGATTAGTAATTAGTATTAGTATAATCTTATATACAAGATTCTCGTATAACATTGTTAGTTCTCATACTCTTCAGATTCGGCTCGACCGATTTTCATTAAAATTAATGCGCATATCGGGTAGGTCTTAGAATCGACCAACATCTATTTTTCATCTCAATATATCCACGGAATTGAAATATACGCGGGTAAAACCGCGGAGCGCAGCTTGTATTAATATAAGTGTGTGTGTATATATACTAGGCGTGCACAGCAGCTTCAGCCGAGTCCGACTAATAAATTTCACCCCCATATCCACCCCTTTAGGAATAAATTTCTAAATATCCTTAGTACTTACTTTTAATTGGAAAGAAATCAGTAATAGTTCATATAACCTTCACACCCCTATTTCAACCCGTTAGGGGTTGAATTTTTAAAAATATTTCCTTAGGATCCTCCTTCCACCTACATCGTAGAAGGAAACATTGTACTAAATTTCAAGTTTCTTGGTACAGTTTCGGCTGTGCGTTGATAGACAAGTCAGTAAATTTTACCTTTTATATATAGGTAGGTTCATTAAAAAGATCCCCAGCTAAGGTAAATGAATGTAATTTACCCTTCGTACACCGCACCGGCCCGAAGGGTAAATGATGTTTGCAGCTCGTTAAGTCGATCCGTTTGCTCGCGGGCTATTTTTACACCATCATTGATTTATCGGATCGACTATTACGGTGAGGTTATATGGGCTGTATGTATGCCACCTGTAACATTATTAAAGTGATGTTGTGTGTTATAACATTTAAGTGCTATTTAAGTGCTGTAATATAAGGAGTGTATTGTCACTTCTTCATCGAAATTCATATTATATTTTGATTGAATGATAAACTTTTATGTTATTTCCACTTTTTATTATAAATTATGATAATAGCTAGAATATGCTAAATAGCCAGAATGATCGAATATCTAATTTTCTATAATTGTAATTGATATTCAAAGTCGTCAGACGTTTAATTAATTAATTTCACGTCAAATGAAGGCTCAGTAGTTAGGAGAATGGTCAATGGGTTTTCCGTTCACCAGGTGGAAAGTGACGGGTCCAAAATGGATATTTGTTACTCCTTCACTCAAAAACCGCTGAGACGATTTTCATGAAATTTGGCACACACATTGAGGGTAACTTAGATCAATACATAGGATAGTCTTTATCCCAAAAAAAATTTCCTATGGGATGCTATCTATGTCATGTGATATGATATCTGTCACGGAATCACGTCACAATCATACACGAAATGAACATAAAAGTATGTTATATATAGGGTTGTCAGGTGTCTGGATTTGTCGTTTTAGAGTTGTGCCAGGCCAAATTTACACAAGTCCGGCCCATCCGACTTTTGTTAGACTTTTGACGAGCCTACCAACCTTTGCGGGCGTTTTTAAAGACACAACTAGTGCATAAGAAATTAGTGCATAATATGACAAAACTACCATTTTTTTCCTTAAAAAATCCAGTGTTTCAGACTTTCGGGGCAACGTTTCCGGCAAAATTCGAGCCTGTCTTTTAGATTTTTGGGCCTGGCAACCCTAGTTATATATAAATTAACCTTTTTTGTTAGACTTCAAAAATGAAAATTACTAAATAAAATTCAGCTTATTTTACTAACTGATGAACTAAAATTTGAGCCTGTGTCTTTTAGATTTTTGGGCCTGGCAACCCTAGTTATATATAAATTAACCTTCGCACCAATTATATTAATTGCATTAAATGCGGTGTATCCTATTAGTAGTATTCGTAACTTAGTTCTCTTACTGTAAACTTGTGGATAAAGTTAAAGTGGAAAAATATTCAGTGGGGAAAAAGAGAGACTTATTTCAAAATTACATGTAAAATTGTAACACAAGGGAAATAAACCAGGTGAGTTATGTTCGTAGGTCAGTTTCGTGTGTTGCCCGTTATTTTGTGTTTCTTGGAAGGTACGATTTTCCGTTTTAGACATGTGAACTGTGAATCAACAGTGTATACGCGGTTATTTGTTAGCTAGCAATTTTCACATGATTGTTGATGATCTACGATTTTTGACGTAACTCAATAAAAAAAATTTAAATGATATTTTATGTTTATTAAATACTGTGATGACGTTTGTAAGTTCCTCCGCGGCCGCCGCAACGGCGCACAGGTTTGTCGATCTAGTCTTGTATGTAGAACGCACTTATAACGCTTAGAAATAAAATTTAATTCAAATTTATTTTTGTATAAAAAAATAAAACAACGAATTAGGAAAAGTCGTTGAACAAATGTTGTTAAAGGTGTTTGATATCTTTATTGGAGAGCTTGCTGGTTTTTAATAGTAACCCTGTAGTATGTCGTTAATAACAATTTATTATAGTCCAACAAATTTAGGATTCTCAAATCTTGAACATGTTGTTAATAATGTATAAATGCTCTGTATTTTGGAATCTCATTTGTATATTTCACAATAAAATAAAACAAAAAAATATGATTATGATTAGACATTTCATCATAAACTGCATTTATTGCTATTTAAGCATAAGCTTAATTTATAAAACTTTTAATAAAATTGTTTTTTACAGTTTGCTATACTTTATATTTTGTAAAACTTTCAAAACTTATAAGCAAAATAATACCAATTTTTTTTTCTACAAAACCTTATCAGGATCACGTCACAGGTTTTTTATTTTCTCTTTCGTGCACCTCTAATCTCAGATCGTTGTGATTCAAGGACCTAGATGCAAGGTAATCTACAATTTCTATCAACGCTGACATATAATGCTAATGTAATGTCAACCTAAAATTCTATACTCTAAAGTTCATTATTGCAACTGAAAATTTTTAATCAAAGACTTCAAAGCATTTTTATTTTATTCTTATACTTGTTTTATCTGGCGGTTTTTTTTTTGCGTTAACGATTGTAGATTACATGTTACAAGGGCTTAAGGGCTTAAGGAAAGGAAGGCGTGTCGTACTTGAGATTTGTGGAGATAGTACACGCTTGTGTTCATCATTATCATGCTGAGTCAATCCCTAATTTGATTATCATTCTAAAATAAACAATATAAGTTCCTTAATTAATTGTCACTCTTAAAATAATAGCTACGCTTTCACGCCATCCGATTTATTATTTACATCATCATCATGAGACTTTGTATGACTTTGTATACATATACCTAGAGGTGTTAGAAATGACGGGATTATTTTTATTAAAAAATTAGAAGGATCAAAAAAAATATTGTGCCAGATATTAAAATTCTATTATAGTTCTATTTTAATGTTATATTCATTGATATTTGTTGAAGGGCTTCAACTCGAGCGAAACCGGGTTAATAACTAGTTCTAAATAAGACCTTAATGACTTCATATGAGCACAAAAGGTACCACACGATAGTAAAAAGATTCTAATACAAAAGCAATTCGACGGACGTTTCGGTATAATCGTAAAACTTTATTTGTTTGTCGTAGATTGAAAACCCGTTGCTATGGCGACGGACTTGCCTTCATGCACGCTATCTGTGCCTTTTCATTACGTATTATGGAAAACCACAAGTTTGTTTCGATCATCACTGATGTTATGTTGAGGTGGTATCCGTGGATACAAACGAACATTTTAGCGACATTAGGCAGAGAAAATGTAACGAGTTGACGTCAGCAAACATGCTATACGTAGCACAGGAAAGTGAAGCTTTTTTTTTGGTAACCCAGAGAAATACCTTTACGTACGCTACCCAGGAGCCCGGGTGGCTCCACCGGGTACAGTGTCGGGCTGAACTATTGGGTTGACACTACCGACTAAACCCCTGCCCCTGCCCCCTGGGTGCCTTCAGCCGCTGTAATTGGAGCGCCCCGGATCTACAAGCAACAGGATCCCTCCGGCGATAAACTGTCCTCGATGAAAGGCAAGACTTCTTGGGGACTATCCGGCTGCCTTTGAACAGTCCCTACTCCAACGTGGGAACCGTGTAATGGGGTCAGGTTCCCATCCTGACCCCTGGTTCTAATGCTCCAACGGAGCACACCATGCTGGTCGTCCTAATCCACAGCCGTCGTCTGCTGATTCGGAGGGAGGGGTGGAGGACCTCACAGCTGAGCTGCTCTTAGTCTGGCCTCTCCCCCCAAGCCTGTCCGGTATAGGTAGCCCTATCCGACTTCCGATTCTCTAGCCTTGGGGATCACAGAGGCACGTAAGCCCAACCACGACAAGAGGTGGCAGCATCTTCAAGGGGGAAATAAAGCTACGCTCACATGTCTCAACCACTCGCTGCCATGAGTTTGCACCCATGAGAACTTCACTTTCCTGTAATGCGTATGGTATTTTAACAGTTTAATGGTTTCACTTCTATCGGTACTGCCTATTTTGTAAGGACAAAGGAGCAAACGAGCAGCTAGTTTCATGACTAGCGACGCCCATAGACATCCGCATAGAGGCTATACAGATGTGTTGCCCTCCTTTCTCTTTCCATCTCCATGGGCTACCGGCTATTTACCCACCGCACGAAACACGACAGGACAGCTTTCACTTTACGCCGGTGTGCAAGCGATAGGTACCTCCTCGGTCGTGCCAGCCCTATTTCCAAAGGCTAGAGTTGACATTCAATAAGTGTTTTTTATAATTATATTTTTAAATAAAACATTTTCTTTTCATTCGGGTGCATACATACATGCAGCATGGCACTACCTCTTTCTATAATATAAGAACTTATTAAGATACGCCCTTACAGAATATAGGTCACCAGCTACCTTGTCGTAGCACTCCTCATGTGACGTAGCACTTAAACGTAATTTAATTTCGTAGCTGTTTGAGGTCACCGTAGCCGTGCTACGAGAACGTAGAACCTCTACAACGCTATACTAATAAATATTAATTCACATTTTTTCTAAATCGCTCTATTAGTTTCATTTTTCACAGTCTATTTGTTCTATTTGGTAAGAGGTAGTGTCATTGCTACAATGCAGCCGAATCTGGCAAACACGACCGGGAAGACGCAGCCACAAAGTGACAGCTACTGTTTCGCGTTTTGTTTGGTGTAAACATTGTCAATAGTCTCTTGGAGGGCGGTTCGGCGTTTTTCTCATCGGCTATTTTCTTATGTTGAGTCCTAAAACAGTTTTTAGCTTTGCCCTCGGGCTACCTACGTTAATTTTATCAAAGGGTAGGCTATCTATAATGTTAAAATGACGAAGCGGCGGTGGAAAAGGATTGTTAACCAAGCTCGATTAACAAAACGTAACTGATTTGTTTTAAAGTTGTCAGTTATTTAAAGTTAATATAAATCTATTTTATTTTAATAGAATCACTCGAAACTCGAATAAAACCGAATAATATTAGCGGAGTCAATATAATGGTGTATTGCAGCCTTTGGCAAAACGATAAACTGTTATTGGCTCTGCTTTAATATACGTGGGGTTTTGCGAAATAGCTGAAAACGTTCTCTACATAGAGTACGTTTAACAATGTAAAGGCTGTCACACACTAACTAACGATAATATTTTATCTGCGTATAAAAAAATCCTTCAATATATTGTTATGTTCGTGCCTACAGATACATGTAACATATAAGTTATCTGCGTAGTGTGCAGTGCTCCTTGAGTTTAGTATAGAGAGCGATATTAACAGATATGCGCTCAAATATCAAAATCAAAAATCAAAATCAAATAAATATAAAACTCAAAGGTGACATAGTCATCTGTCAACGCATAGCCCAAACCACTAGACGGATCGGGCTGAAATTTGATATGCAAGTAGATGTTATGACGTAGGCGTCCACGAAAACAGGATTTTTAAAAATTCAACCCCTAAGAGGGTGAAATTGGGTGTTAAAGTTTATATGGATTTCTTAGAAATTAACCGCGGGTCAAACCACGGGGCACAGCTAATTTAGTTCATAAAATCTACTGGCTTTAAAACTAGTAGCGGTGTTAATATATAGTTCTACGCAGCGCTGCAGTATATACCGGTTAGTACCATGAATGTACGAAAGAGGGGTTTCTGCAAAATATAATAAGTGGTAATGCCACGGTGCAAGTAGGTAGGCACGACCTAGGAGTACCTCTCGCTTACACAATACCGTCGCAAAGTAAAAATAAATGTCTTTAACTGCTCGTTTTCCTCTGAAAATAAAAAAAATATCTCGTAGAAACCAGTATAATGAAGTCAACAATAATAATAGATTATTTTTGAATCAGGCGAAGACACTATTACTCAAGTGCAGACAATCTGTACAGTTCTTACAATATCCCCGCATTCCACTCGAAGTTTCCATTACCTAAATACCTTTATAGCGCTAACAATGATTGCTGAAAGCGTTCCAGAAAGACTTACGAGGTGAAAACACGCTACTGTTTCCACAATCTAATTTATGCCTTAAATCTCTGTATTACGTGTGACTTCTGTATGGATAGGGAGGCGGTGTATCTTGTGTTAATGAAATTTAGATCTTACTGGTTGGTGTTATGGTCAAAAATTATCTATCACTTTTTCGAAACACAGAAATGTTAGTTCAAATAGCTTAAATGTTTGATTTGTGGTACGGTTTGCTGACTTCGAAAATCCACTTCTTATTTCCTTTCCTGGAAATCACAAATCTATACATATAATAAAACTGTAGAAGACTTTATTCTGTCTGTGTCTTGTGAGGCTTTCACGCAAAAACTACAGGACGAATTTTGATGAAACTTTTTTGTTATATAAGCATTAGTCCTCGGTAACATAATGGCTATAATTTATGAATATATAATGCTGCAGTCGAAATCTCGACTTAAAATACACTGTAGTAGGGCAAAATAAGGGATCGACAATTCGACCACATAACATTACACGTTACCATGACAACATATTTTGACAAGACAATGGCTGTCGGGTTAACTAGTTAGTAATAATATTCTTCTTTGAAGTCAAATAAATCGATGCCAAGTAACTAACGCCCGAGGGCGTTTACGCTTAAAGATAAGTTATGATTTATATCAGTTGTTGTTTCTTTTTCTGTTTTGCCCAAACTGTATCTTAAATATCTGGATGAACCAAAAACTCACCAAATAAATCATTTATTTATTCATTTGGAAAAAAAAATATTTTCAGTGTGTTTTCTTGATCTATCTGTTTGAAAGATAACTCTAACACTAGATCGTTATTCATTTGGAAAAAAAAATATTTTCAGTGTTTTCTTGATCTATCTGTTTGAAAGATAACTCTAACACTAGATCGTTATTCATTTAGAAAAAAAAAAATATTTTCAGTGTGTTTTCTTGATCTATCTGTTTGAAAGATAACTCTAACACTAGATCGTGATCAGGTACTAACTGAAGGTGACAGCCTCATGAACTAGTGGTAAATATGTTCAACCAACGATGCTAGGTTGGTTCGAATTCCGGGTCAGACCAAATAGTGTTATAGGGATTTTTTAACATGTTTCGTGCGGTGTGTAAGTAGCCGGTGGCTCATGGAGGAGAAGACAAATGTAGGCAGCGCATCTGTGTAGCCTCTATGCGGATTTCTATGGCCGTCGGTAGTCATGAAAATGGCTCCGACTGCTCGTTTACACAGCAAAAAAAGTTTTATTTATATTCACTCACCGTTCATACGGTAGAATGTACAGAAACATAATTATTTGTAAAACACCTACACCTGTTATTATGTTCATGTGAATAAATAAATGATTGATTGATTGCTCTCCATAGCTTTGAGAAAACACCCTGTGAGAAAATAACTATTTAGCTATATTATATTACAGTGAATGATTCTCGGGGCACCATTAATTATGCGCAAGATAACAAGTGGACGATTATGGCCTAATGATGGAGGAAAGTTGTTCAGCCTTCGAACAATTTTCTTATTTTCCCTGACTATTTTCACACCCATCCGGCCTGTTAGAAATCCCATAAAGGCATTTTCCCTGCGTAAACAAAAAAGAGCACCAAATTAAATTGACTTTTTCCTAAGATCCGAGTCGAGGGTCCGTAAATTATGAAAAGATATTAGATGATTATATCGTACTGAGGTAGGAAAGTTGTTAAGGTTGCGAACGATTTTCTACTTTATGCCACTGGCCTTATGAAGAGTATGGAAATAAATCGATGCAATTCCCTTATAATTATTATAATGATGCAATTCCCTTATACATAATTATAAATATCAGAAGTAATTTAACAAAATAATTAGGGTGCAAAAATAGAATTCTCTCTGATTTTAATTCAATCTACATAAAAACACATAATGAAATTATTTTTTTTAGGAATCCGGTTAGACGGACCATAAATTATGAGCAACACAATTATATGATTACGACCTAATGACGTAGTTTTTGTAGACTTCGAACAAGTATCCTACTTTTTGCTGCCTGTTCTATATAGAATATTTATACAAATTAATGCTAAACACTTATAATTTATAAATAATTAAAAGAAGAAATTTAGTCTTACAATAATGTTTAAACTTGAATAGCACTTTATCTATAAAAAAACATTTTTTTCTTTCTATCCTCCTCCTCCTATCTTTACATTTATGCACATCAGAGGTAATTTTACACCATAATTAGGGTGCTAGCACAGCACTCTACATAAAACACCAAATAAAAATCCGGCTCGAGAGACCAAAAATTATGAGCAATAGAATAATTGTATGATTATGACTTAATGACGTAAGGAAGTTGTTCACTCTCATAACACGTTTTTATTTTATCTTTTTGATTTATATAGAATATTGAAACAAATCTGTGCAAGACTCTTTTATTAAATAAATAATTATCAGAAGCAACTTAGTCTAACATAAATATACAACTTGAATAGCACTTTAGCTATAAAGAAAAGTTGTCGAATCTCCGAACAGTTTTCTTCTTTTTCCACCTGCTCTATTTAGAGATCATGGCCTAATGGCGTAGGAAAGTTGTTGAGCGTTCGAAGAGTTTTCTTCTTGTTTCCACGTGCTCTATATAGAGTATCGATAGAAAACCGATCCAATATCGCGCCGTGAACTCTGATAGGCTCGGCGCGGACAATGGACAGCGCAAATTGCTTTTATATCGAATTTTCTTTTAAGAATTCCATTTGGCGACAGATTCGTCGGCCATTTTACTGTTTTGCCACATTTATAAATTTCTGTCATAGTATTGGAGGGTAACGAGTCTTTTCATTACTAATGACGGTTATTAACTTCATATATTATGGCCTCAATGGGTACCCTCTCTTTCACTTCACACGATTCATTAGAGAGATTTCCTTAGTGTAGTTGATATGCAGTAAAAGCACTACCTCTTGCAAAATATTTGACATATCTCAGGTATTGTACATTAAGAAGTAAATAACTTTGGTAGTTATAATTTAGCTTCATATATAAAGCCCGTCACAGACATGACTATAATATATCGATATTTATATTATAGCAAGCTACCATACACGGAAACTATACTTTAATATAGCTTTCGTGTGTGGTAATATAATAATGTAATAATATTAAGGGCAAAATATAAATATCTTAGTATATATGGTATAGTACATATTATAAATATAGAAATGGGCAGAAGTATATAGAGAGAAAATATTACTGGCAGCAAACCAATATAACTCAATCATAAATTATGATTGAGTTATATTGATTTGCTATGATTCATAATAATACCCCTGATAACAACAAAGTTTCCATATCAACTCATTTATTTATATTTCTGTGATGCATAGTAGCCGGGCTTCACCTGGCTGCTCTCTCTACTTCTTGGCTTATTTAAGTCACTGCAATCTTGTGCTGTCTCCCGCTTTGATTAGGGAGGGAAATTGTAATTACTTCCTACTCCTCCTACTTTCTTGTGATTAAATTCGTTGCGGGTCCCAAGACAGATTTAGCTTTTCCCTCGGGCTCCCTGCGATCATATCAAATGGTCAAGTGTGGTTGCTGCTGTCGATCCTGGCGACACAGGAGTAGCAGCGGTGGGAACGAGTGGTGGGAAAAAAATAGAGATATTATATTTGTCGATATATTTTGATAACTTCATAAAAATGTATATTATAGCTACGTCTGTGACTTAATCTTTATTTAATAAGCGAGCCGCAGTAATTTGTCTCAGTAAAATTATAATTAGGCAATCAAAATACAATCAGCATTATTTACAATTCTAATCAGCCATCTGAGCTATGTAGGTTAATCCCACCAAATCTGGAAACTGCAAATGAACTCTCTAATGGGAATATGAATTCCAGCTTTTAGGTGTATGACCTAGAATAGGAGCTTTAGGGCTTAAGCATGCACCCACATGTTAGTGTACATAAGTTGTAATAATGATTCGCGTTTTCAGCAGCGCAAAATGTGTGCAAAGGAAATTACACATCAACCTATTATAATTCCTCCTTTTTGTATATTATAAGGGGGCAAACAAATATACATATTCATTTTGAATACATATACGGCCATAAACATTCGAAAAGAGGTTACAACCTCTTGAAATCCGCGTACAGGACAACCTATGTATAAACATATGTGTTGCCCTCCTTTCTCCTCCCAGCTCTACAATATATAGGTACTCTAATGTCAAGAAGTGGTTGTGAAGTTGTATAACATTATAAAATAAGCTTTAGTGAGAAATCTAAATAACGCTCATGAGTGCATTTGCATTCGACCCAATTGCGTGTATAATTTGGGACAGAATTTTAGATTTCAGCTGGAGAGTCGTGATTTTAATATTCATTGTACGTATTTGTGAATTGTGTTTAGCCTCAGACTTTTCTGGTCACTAGGTCTCATAACCTTCTTGTAAGAGGTTCTTGTTCAGGCTACATTGTATCCGAATTGGGCCGGTGTGACCAGAGAGGTACCTCTCACCGCACTGTCGCGTTTCTTGCGGTTTCTAAGAAGCAGGTGGCCTATGGAGGTCGGAGGAGAAATAAATGCAGCACAACTGTATAGCCTCTATGTGGAGGTCTATAGGCGTCGGTAGTCATGAAACTCACTCCGACTACTCGTTTGCCCCATTATACCATAAATAAATGTATTTAGCCTCAGACTTTTCTGGTCACTACGTCCATCGGAAGCTTAATACGACCTGACCAGGGAGGTAGAGTCTTGAAAATGACTCACAATTGTTATACTAATCGTGATGACCAGATTCGCCTGCCATGTTGCAATGGCAGGAAGATCAGTGTTATTATAAGATTAGTATTAACGAGTTATTGAATGTCTTACAAATAGATACGAGTATATATAGTCATAAATGATACAATTATTTAATAATTAAAAATTTAATGTAGAGGCATGTACATTAAAGTACTAGCTCACAACAAATCTTTTTTATTTTCTTTTTTTTAAGAGGGCAAACGAGTAGTCGCAGCCATTTTTATAACTACCGATGCCCATACACATCCGCACAGAGGCTATACAGATGTGTTGTCCTCCATCCTCCTCCCTCCTATATGGGCTACTTACACACGAAGAAGCAGTACTGTCGTCCCAATTCGGCTGCATGCATGCATGCAGTGTGGCACTACCTCTTACTGGTCGTTAATCATGCTGATCTTATTCGCAATGCAACAATGATAGCATTATTATCATAAAAGCCATTAAAGGCTTAACAGATTACATTTAATTATAGCCCCTTCCTCTACCTAATGTAGAGTGTAAATCAATATTAATTTCAAAGTGCACTTTACATAATTGCTACTGAAAATAGCGTGTTTTTGTTACAAAGTTGAGGAAAATCACATTTTCCCTTTGTAGTTTTCCTTTTGCTTTGGAAACGTAATTATGTTTTGCATGTTTAATCGCCAGGAAATTAGCCTCGGCTGTATGTAAATAGTTTATATAGGGTATGCATAATTACTGTGAGGCTAGACTAAGTGATACATGTGGTTTCGTTTGCTTTCTAAATATATCTATAGAGTTATTTTGTCTGAGGTATTGCCATGCTGATATGCAGCTGAATGAGGCTGGTAAAGACTGAGTACATTCTCATACTCGGATGCTAAGGAAGGAAGAAATATTTCATGACCATCTAGGTCATGAAATATTTGCTCGTTTTCTCTACTATACTTTCAAAACAACAGACAGTGACAGGAACTAAAAAATTTAAAATTTTGAAGTGAGTAATTAAAATGATTAAGCAACAATGGCATATATTGAATTAAATTGAAAAGAGCTTATTCTTTCCTCAAAGGTCGACAACGCATCTGTTAGACCTCTGATGTTACGGATGTCTGTGGGCGTTGGTGCTTACTTTACATCAGGTGACACACTGCTCGTTTGCCTCCTATGCTATAAAAATATGCCTATGCTATAATAAAATTAGAAATAATAATGTATTGAATAGCACACACTTGTACCGCCGCCTGTGTTGCTACCATAGATTCAGAATGTACAAGATACACAATGTCAGAACAGAGGCGAGACAAAAAAAATATTTGACAAATGTCAGAATTAATACAAAAACCTTTTACGACAAAAACACATATATGACTTTGTCATTAGTATGTAATGGGGCCTCTATGACCTCTTACAAGCGTAAAATAATTGTCTCATATGTACTTCATCTACTGTCTCTTTTCTTTTCCGATGATTGGAAGTTAATTTGGATGTCTCGCTCCCACACTTTGCACATC
>LUGF01041892.1:152080-164518 GCA_001625245.1 Calycopis cecrops
AAACTCTATGCAGATGTCTATGAGTGTCGGTGGTCATGAAAATGGCTCCGACTCCTTGTTTGCCCCCTTATGCCATAAAATGCATCTCTTGATATCAATATAATTAATAAAAGAAATGGGTTATATTCTTAACCTTTTAATGTTAAATAAATAAGATATATATCCAGCTATTACTGAAAATTAATGGCGATACCCATAGGAAAGCCTAAATATAACAAACACTGAATAAATCAGAGCAGCCTTCATAAGCGAATACTTTTTTTATGGTGGGGGCAGGGAGGAGGGGGGGCAAACGATCAGTCGCATCCAATTTCATGTCACTACGTGTCATCTGACTCGCGTGTGTCGCTAAGCCGACGTCACTGACCTTGAAGTCGATACATTTCGCGTATGAACAATGATCGATGTATTTTTAAGGACCATTTCAAATAGATATTTATTTGATACAATATTACAATTAGACGACAAAATTTAAAACACACCCTTAGAATGAGGTTTACTTCCATATTTTAAAATTGGACCGGTGACCAAAAAGTAATCCTGAATAATATATAGCGATCACCCGTAACTTCGTTTACGTGGATCCGTTTTGTTACCACAGTCGGTTAAAAATTGGTGTATACATAGCCTTCCTCACTAAATGGACTAACTACTTAATACCAAAAGATTTTTAAAAATCTGACCATAGTTCCAGAGTTTAGCGCGTTCAAATTTTTCAGCTTTATATTCGTTATTATTATTAATAGTATAGATAGAGATATAGAAATTTACTAATATATAATACCCAAAATTTTAAAATGTATCAATTGGAAAATACATTCGTATCCTGAAAAGCCTAAATCTAGCGCCATTGAATGTTCACAAATCAAAGCAGCCTACATCAGCGAGTGCACGGCTCATTTGGCTCATACGCTCTGAGTTATGGCTCTAAATCAGTCGGCTTTTAGTATAGAACTTATGCGTCATTAGGCAGTAAACAAACTTAATGGTAAGTACGTGACGAATCTACAATCGCTAAGGGTTGTTATAAGGATGATGAGTTTGTGTGGTTGAACGCGTTAATGTCTGGAACTGCGGCTCAGATTTGATAAATTATTTCGGTGTTAAATATTTATATACAGTGTTACTTTTTGATCACTGGCCAAATTTAAAAATAAGGAAGTAAATATCTTTCCAATGGTGTGTTTTAAATATTATCGTATTTTGTTAAATAAAAATCGATTTGAAATGATCTTTAACAATACATTGATCGTTGTCCGCACACGAAATTGGTTACCGTTTGGAACTTCAAGGTCAGTGACGCCGCCGGCCGATCGCTTCTCGCGAGTCAGATGTCGCTTATCTACACTAATGTTGTAACATTCTACTTATGTTTCCAATTTCCAACTTATAATAACTACTGTTATAGCTCAGGCAACAAAAAACTCAATTTAAGCAATTTGACATGATGTTATAATATCCAAATCGATATCGTAAAATCTCATTATAACATTGTGCTGGTGGGCGAGCCTTATGTCAAAATCCTTAACAGCGCTCGCTCGCTCCTGATTGGCCTTGCGCGCGCTGCAGCTGCGCTCTCATTGGTTAGATTTTAATGGCGACGAGTTCACTGTGACAATACACGTACGCGTGAATTTAATGTTTCGCAATGTTTGATTAATTGATTAATTGCATTAGTGAAGATAAAGTAGTGTATGCAACTGCATATAACACGGGTATTAAAACACTCGTTACTACTTCTCGTTTCATAAACTCACACTCGAGTTTTAATACCCTTCATTATACGACAGTTGCATAAGCTACTATTATAGCACGTGACAAAGTAATTGTGTGCAATTATTTTATTTTATTTAATCAATCGAATGTTTTAATTATTGATTCTGAACCAAACCTGAAAATTTGGCCGGTGACCAAAAAGTAAGCCTGTATATATTTCTTTTGTGCGTGTGTATATCACTGTACTCCTCCTATACGACCGATTTTGATGAAAATTTTTGTGTGTGTTAAAAGGGAATCGATAATGGTTTAGATCCGATAGACAAATCAGCTCAGCAGATGGCGCTGCAGTCGGGTTCTCTAATATACAAAATTGTAGGGTAACGAGTATGTGGGTGAAATGGCTTGAATAAAAAAATACGTTTTGGTAATTTTGTTGTTTCAAAATGTGGACAGTTCAACTGTAGCAACTAACACATTATACAGGGACCACATAATACCAGGACTGTGTTGTAATCATCAATCACTCAACTGAGTGGTTTCCTTTTTAGGAACTGTATTCATCATCATCATCATCAGCCTATTGCAGTCCACTGTTGGCCATACGCCTCTCCCATAGCACGCCACTGGTCTCGATCTTCGGCTAACCTTTGCCACTGGAAATTCGTTACGCTGTGTAAATTGTTAAGGCGCTGAATATCATCAACAACCTTGAGAAAATGTAATTTTAGCCCCGCCCACTACAATATTAGAGAGATATACGGCAAGTGCACATACTAATATAATGTGCATTTACAAATAAAATGCAACAATTTTTTTCATAGATGGCGCTAAATTTACGTCATTTATTGACACAATGCTTAGATAAAGTATAATATTATCTAAGATTTGATGATGGCGATTCATAGACCTTAGAACGAATGCATAGGACACTTGTACAAAAAAATCAAACGGTATTTATTGTTTTGGTCGTAAAACTAAACCCTATTTTGTAAGAGTGTTTAGTGCATTACAACCAAATCCAGCGGCAGGACTGGGTTAGTTCCTCTTGCTCTCGTGAGACAGTCGTGAAGTGCCATTCTTTCGAGCGAGGTTTTTTATAGTGTGAGGGGGATAACGAGCATTCTTTTTGGTGACTTCCGACTTACAGTAACAGCAACTTCACCAGTAGTATGCGGTGAATGGATAATGATACCTAATTTTGATAAATAGCTCTCCATATTCTCTTTCAAAAATAAAAAAATACTAGTGAAAAAAATATTTCGATACCTCAATTAGTTTCCGATTTATAAGTAAAACAAGTTGTACCGCGCAACGCGGGCTGCCCATGTCGATGTGACGTCACAATGCAACACGCTCAGGGCGCTCGCAGTCGCACGCTTATAATAATAACTTCTAACGATGATATCTCAAAAACTATTCATTTGATTGATATAGTGAAAAAGAGAAATTTTTAAATGCCTATTCTAGACTAGATTAGATCTATAAGGATTAATACTAAACTAAAGAAAACTGCTTTGAAAATAACGTAACAGTAAGAAATATTAATTAACAATTACTATTAAATAATATCAATCATAAAATATTTATATTTGATTTTAAAATAATGAAATATAAAATATTTACCTAAAAAATAATTTTTAATCACTGAAAAATAATATCAATTACCAAATAATTGAACTGCAATTTGACGATACACAAATATAGCCAAAAAACTAACAAAGTAACATAGAAATGTATGAAAATCCAAAAAAAAAACAAGTTCAATAGCCAAGTGTTTTGAGTGCTAAAAAAATGACCTAACCACATATCCTTGGTACCTATCAGGGTTTTGTGACTATAAAAAAAATCATTAGCCTGCCAATTTGACTCCGTCCCTATATATTGATGATTAAACGAATTAATTGATACTAATAGTTTATTGATCCTATTTATAAGGTGAATTATTTACTATTTAAGGTACAGATGTATTAGTGATGTATTAGTAGTAGTTTTTAGAGGACAGATCTTACATTAAAGCTTTAGAAAAAAGTGATCGAACTATAGTTTGTGATACATATTTACAATAATCAGTTTTGATTAAATGATCTCATATATTTCTTGGGGATAGATATTATAATTAGGGTATTGCAAATAAATAACACATCTAAACTGAGGTTCCTATAAATTAATTTCATTTAATTATTTTATTATAAATGTTAGGATAAAACAATTATAAATTATAGCAAAAATATTATTTGTGTTTTATTATAATTATAATTTACTTGTTATTAGTAAATGTCGCGTTTCGTTCGGTGTGTAAGTAGCCGGTGGCCCAGGGAGGAAGGAGAATGAAAGGAGGACAGCGCATCTGTATAACCTCTATGCGGATGTCTATGGACGTCGATAGTCATGAAAATGGCTCCGATTGCTTATTTGCCACCCTAACTTTAAAATTACGCAACCGATTTTGATGAATTTTTTTAATAGATATAGTGGTTCAAGAGGAAGGTTTCTATGTATAATAACTCCATTTTTGAAGTCCACAATCTGCGAGGGCGAAGCTGCGGGCGCAAGCTGGTCTGACAAAAAAAACTTTATTTTTTAAGAGGTTTCATTGGCTTGGAAATTATATAATAATCAGTTAAATAAACGCAAAAGTTTCGCTGGTGACCCACAAGTATATATTAATAATGAATAGCTAATATAGATTGCATTTTTTTATGTGCTACACGCTTATAATACGCCTTGTAACGTGAATTCCTTGCCGCTCACACCAATGACTTGTTGAAACCTGAAATAATATATTAATTCAGTAATATCTTGAAATTTTTTAAAGGCTAAAGAAAAAATATTTATAATATGTATACTAGTCAAAAATAACATATTTATTTAAATCCAAATCCATACTAGTCAATGACGGTATGTCTTCCCAATCTGGCACACTGCAACAAAAAATCTTTTATTAACTCTTATCTTATCTTTATGAGCCCGCCCCATATTTTTACGTATGCAATTTTTGTTTAATTTGGAAGTTAGGTACGGTACCCTAAATAATAATAAGTATGTCACGCAGTATCGCACTTTTATTATCTATACTAACCTCTCCCTCGAAACATTTCTTATTATTTTTAGAAAAGGCATTACATTTTCTGACCTGTAAATCAAAGACCAAAATCAAACACACACAAAAACATTGGTACACAGTTAAAAAGATGAGTCTACCAATATGTAAAAGGGTTTATTTGGCAATCAACATTTACATTATATTATTAAAAAATCTAAATATTGAACATTCTATCCGACGATTATGCGATGTAGTTTACAACGCTAAGCCTTTTTTTCATATTTCGACATATGTCACTTTGGTAAAGTAGTTGAATTTAATGAATAAGTTCGTCCTATAAAGCATCATACACTCAATAAATATGACCCTTAATTTAATTTATTTCATGTGCCATGTCTAAAATTTAATGTTTATTGATTAGATTTAAATCACAACTAGATTCGATTTCTGAATCTGATCATTACTGTCATAATTGTGTTGAACGTGCGTGCGGGCTTGTTGAATTGTATCAAACAAGGAAAATACAAAAGTAAGAGATCTGTCATTGCTGCATAAGAATTAGACCAACACTACCGGGGTAGTAACTTTCGCTCGCATGTCACCACCTTAAAGTGATAACCTTGCTCCTTCCTTGTTATGATTCTGGATTGCGAATATCAGATCATCCAATTGGTGTGGGGGTGGGTGAAAGAGAGTAACTTATATACATATACAGGGTTAGTTTTTAGTCACCGGCCATATTTAAAAATAAGGAAATAAACATCATTTCAAGGGTGTTTTTTAATTTTATCGTCTTATTTGTAATATTTTGTTACATAAACATCGACTTGAAACGGTTCGTAAATATACCTACGCGCATAAGCACCCGAAGAGTGTGTTGACCTCAAAAGTTTCGTATGTATCCATCCTCTGCGTGCGGCCGCCGCCGCTCCGCGCGGCAATGGTCGGCTAAGTTACCCACACGGTATTTACGCACGGGACAAAAATATTTTTAAAATTATTTTTCTTATTTGTTTTTTTTATAAATCGAATCTATTATCGATTCTGAACCAAATCTGAAGATTTGGCCGGTGACCAAAAACTAACCCTGTATATTAATATATATATATATATATATATATATATATATATATATATGTATGTATATATGTGTGTGTGTGTGTGTGTAATATAATAAATAAAATGTTTGAAATAGATAATGCAGATGTGTTGTGATCCTCCCGTCCTTCTTGTCCAATAGACCACCGCAAGGCGACGGCCCAGCTGTCACAATGCGGCGGTGTCGTGTGAGCGAGAGGCAGCACTGCGGTCGCCGGTCCGATTTAGCTAAAATGCAGCGTGGCACTACCTCTTACAAGCATGGCACTACCTCTTGATCTTTGACCATCATTCATATTATATTTTTCGTTGAATATAATAAGCATACGTGTTTATAAAACACCTTTTGAAATTCAGGTATCATCTGATAATTTAATGGAAGACCTCATTTTTAATTTTTATCTTATTACATCTGGGCCCAGAAATGTCCATACATCGTTCCAGTCTCAGTTGCGTCCTTGAATATTTAGGTAAGGATATTTTTTTTTTATTATTATTCACAATGGCCTAATCGTGACTTGCAAAATGCTCATGCAGGGCTTTTTGCCAATCACTATTAAGCCCGTCGTACTTGTTGCTGGTCCTTCTGGAGTGTTCCCCGTATAGGGAGAGATACTCCTCTCTCTTCCGTTTCATCGGTACCTGGAAACAGCAGCTTATTTATCTACTTGCATGTCCGGACGATCAACGCGCACACCCTAAAAATGACCCGCAGTAAAATTGACGCTCGCCCGTTTTAGTGGAAGATTTTTTTCAATACGATAACGTGTAAACGAGCAGACGAGATCTGCAAAGCTTTTAAATAAGAGTAAGCTCTTTCCTTGAAGAACCCCAGGTCGTATAGGATCGGAAATACCGTCTGTGGCTGCTGGTTCCATAATGATATTGTGCGTGGTAAGAAATTGCGTCTGATATGCACAGTTGTAGACTTTGGGACATCTAGGTGGTGGCGGGGGCACTTGGAGTTCTGCCGCGATGTCCTATAGTGAAACTTCGCTGCTGGTATTAACCCGAACTCCTCGGAACACTCTCCGCTGTAGATACGGCAGAAAATGCAGAGCGAGCCTACATCTCTCCGTAACGCTAGAATATCAAGCCGGTCGGATATATTGGTCGTCAATGGTTCGAGTTGCCCTACGTTGAATCCGGTCAAATGGAGCGAATTGATATTGAGGGGCTCCGACCCAAAGATGAGAGCAGTACTCCATGTGCGGTCAGACCTGCGCTTTGTATAGTTGTAGCACATGCGCTGGCATGAAGTACTAGCCCTGGTGAGAACACCCAGCTTTTTAGAGGCTAATTTAGCCTTCGCTTCCAAGTGAACGTTACTCGATATGTCGACACCAAGTATACCGATATTTTCTTAGGCCATTAGAAGAGAATTCTGAAAACGAGAATATACGTCGAATGACTTTTTTGTGGTAAACACGCAAATTTGTGTCTTAGTGGGGTTTAATTGAACTAAATAAAGTCGTCCCCATTTCGAGACTTTGTCTAACAAAGATTTGACTTCAGACACAAGTTTGTTCCGATACTCGGTGACGTATTTCCGGGAAATATTGGCGCGGCCAGTGTATATTGCATCACCTGCATAACAATGAATGCCGCTAGTTTCTAGCATGTCATTAATATACAGAAGAAAGAGCGTGGGAGACAAAACACAACCTTGTGGAACACCAACATTGACAGATTTGAGGTCCGTAGCATTAGGGTCGTTGTCGATTGTATGGTGCATACCATCGACAACGACCCTAATGCTACGATCTGTCAGAAAACTAGTGATAATATTGCATAATTTCCCGGGTAGTCCGTATGAGGGATGCTTTGAAAGGAGCGCTTTATGCCATACCCGATCAAAGGCCTTTGCTATATCCAGACTAACCACCAATGCCTTCCCCTTCATTTCAACTGCCTCCGCCCAACGGTGCGTTAAATAGGTTAGTAGGTCTCCAGCCGAACGTCCCTTACTAAAACCATATTGACGGTCGCTGAATAGTTGATGTGTCTCTACATAACGCAGGAGCAGGAGCACATGTTTTGCGATATATCTAGGTAACTAGTACAACTATAATTTAATAAAAAATACGTACATAAAGCTGAAAGTATAAAGAAGAAACGTACGTAAAGATAACATATAATAAAATTATTCTAATATATTTTAAAAAAGATGTTTTAAAAATGTTACCATTACGGTAAAAACAATTTAAATTTGAAGTTTAAAACGTCTATACTTAAAATATATTAGTTTAATCGCTATCGTTTGTTTAAAATACAAAAGGATAGCTATCCCATAATTTATTAACATATAATACTATGCCCAAATGATAAAATTTAAATTTGTACATACTTTAAAAAAATAGAAAATAATTTTATTCACTTGTTCACAAATACGTAGGAATTGAATGGCTTTTATTTATATTTTGAATATGGCGCCAGGAAATGTTATTGTAAACAATAGACCTAGTTACCCTAGACCTAGTTACCCTAACTAATACACATAATAAAAAAAACCTATTTGCAAAAGTATTTGTCATATTAACAGATAAAAAATTGTTAAACTAAATGCATTACTAAAAATCCGTTTTCGGGTCCGGACATTTCAAGCCGAATCTGTCATTAATAGGATAAATATCAAATAGGGGGATAAACGAGCAAGATTTGAGGACTACCGACGCCCATAGCCGCACGATCAAAGGCCAGAGTCTCCACGCAGATGCGTTGCCCTCCTCTGTTCACCCCCTTCCAACAGGCAAACCTTACGAACCTTACGAAACGCAACGTCACAGTTGTCACTTTCCACCGGTATCGGCGAAGCGAGACCTCCGCAGAATTCAGATGTAACAGAAATATTGCAAGAAAAAAGTAATGCTTAAAAGCTTATGCTCATGTGTCAGCACCATTTCGGCGGCAATGCATGGCCCCAACGCGTAGTAAAAATACTATATTATTTTTCTCCTCACCTGCGCAAAGCATTGTATTATTGTAATCAACAATAAAAATCCAACTAAAGTAATATGCATATTTGATAACAGTTCAGTTTCAACAATGCAAAAGTTAATTTCTAATCTTACTTTAACTGTATTTTTACAGCTAAATTTCCTTTTGTAATAATTACCTGATTGAGTCAGGAGAGAACTGTATTTCGAATGTATGTATGTATGATGAGTTCTATATTCACTGCTGTTTTCTCTGTATTTTATTGTTCGGCGGCTTGATACTACAAATGACACTGGACATATTAAAATATGTTTTAACTAAATAACATATCTTTTATGTTTTTTTAATTATTCTTAGAACATTTTGTATATAATTAGTTAACAAACGCCTTCGCAAATCGTGGACAAGAACGTACGCTCGAGAGGCAATACCATCCCTGTGTCACAGTCGAGTAAATATATCTTTTCAAGGGTGCTTGTGATATGCTTGTATCGTCGATAGTCATGAATATGACTCCGATACTCGTTTGCCCCATATGCTATAAAAAATGTAATCCAAACGGCCGAAATCCGCATCATAATTACAGTCTACCCAGTTTGGTAATAATCCATTAAAGCAGTTTTATTAACAGTTAACCAATGTAATCACTTTCCGTTTACGCTGAATCTTTGTTACACCGAGGGTACACACTAGTTAATGGATTTAATTAACTAATGATACCGATCGAAGGTGCGACCATAATTACCTGTGTACTATGTAGATAATTATTACCTGTATAATATGTATATAATGACCTGTATACAATATAGGTACCTAATTACCTGTAAAATTAACCTTTGCTATTGAGCTAGCTGTGGGCTTAGGAGATGGTTATGTCAGAGCTATTAAAGTAAGAGGTAGAGCCACGCTGCATGTATGCATGGAGCCGAATTGGGCCGGCACGACCGGGGAGGTACCTCTCGCTTACATACGTACACATACTTGTTTGCCCCCTTAAACTATAAATATAGAAAGAAAGAAAAAAATGATAATATATTTACTAAGTGACCCGGGTTGCCGTCGCTTTTTAGGGTTTCGTACCTAAAAGCTAAACGGAACCCTGTTACTAAGCCTCCGCTGTCCGTCCGACTGTCACCAGGCTGTATCTCATAAACAGGTTGAAATTTTTACAACTTATGTATTTGCTATGCCGCTATAACAATAAATACTAAAAATAAAAAAAAATTAAACACTTGGGCGGGGTGCCCATACAATAATGGTACGGAACCCTTCGTGTCCGACTCGCACTTGGGCAGTTTTTTTAGATAACGATCGATAATCTTAGGTCAGGGTTAAGGTCGAAAAGGTAGTAGATTTCAATTTCTCATGGTCGAAAACCTATTTTTATATTTTAATTTCGAATAACATCATGATTTTCCGTTCTTTTTCGACCACATATATGCCAACCAATAAACAACATTTTACATTATTTACTCGTATTATGAGGACAAAAAAGTTATAAAATTCTCGTGCCACATTGTTAGTTATAATACTCCGCAACGGCTAGACAGATTCTCAAATAAAATAGTGTGCATATCGGGCAGGTCTGAGAATCGGCCATCATCTATTTTTCATCTCGATATATCCAAGGGATCGAAACTTACGCGGACGCAGTCACAGGGCGCAGCTAGTTCACTTATAAAATTATATTATAATCTCCATCTTATAATTTCCAACTCGGTCTCCGTTCACTCAATATGCATGAACGAGCAGGATTTGAAGGCGGCCTCATTAAAATATATCTGCACGCCTCTCGAGCGCCTCCCGTCACTTGAGGGGCTAACGAGGGGACCGACCGCGGCTTCAGAGGTCGCTACAAATATGCGGTTTAAAAATAAAATGGTTGTGGTCTTTTGTACAATATGGGTGCCAACGAGCAACCTAAATACGGACATCTCCGACACCTGCAATTTATAAATAAAATAATTATATATATGGGGGCAAATGAGCGACCCGGTCACCGAAAGACGATAATGAAGAAATTAATGAGGCCCGCTGAGTTTGTTTCGCCGGTTCTTCTCAGGACAGGGCTGGGGTTGAACCGGTGGTAGATGAAATTTTTGACGTTCAAAAAGCAATTTTTTCTAATTCTATTTTGAATAAAAATATTTTGATTTTGATTTTGATGAGATCCTGGAAGCCCACAGACAGCATCGCTGTTACGTTGCCGGCTCTTCTGATAAGAATAAGCTCTTTTTGTATTACGATTACGAATACGAAATACATATGCAAACACTTTTAACGCACGGGCCTTCTTTAAAAATAATACAAGCTATCATTAATTTCGTGAAGTGACAGCTGTGCTGTCGCGTTTCGTGCGGTGTGTAAGTAGCCGGTGGCCCATGGAGGTGGGAGGAGAAAGGGGGGCAGCGCATCTGTATAGTCTCTATGCAGATGTCTATGGGCGTCGGTAGTCATGAAAATGGCTCAACTGCTCGTTTGCCCCCCTATACCATAAAAAAAAAAAAATTAATTGAAAAAAAAACATAATATCGGACTACTCAAAATGTATTTCAATTTGCCCAGTGTCACTCGCGGTTACAAGACGCATTTAACAGCTCCTACGCTAAAATCTTTGAGCCATTCAAGCTGTAGCACTTAGGTTACATAGAAATCGACATACATACAAAGGATATAAACATACAGACGCTCTAAAACATCACCCATCTGGCGCTGTCGGGTCAGGCAAAAACAATCATGTCCAGACAAATAACTGTTATGTCCAATTTAGTTCCCATGTTTCTGGCAGAAGTTAGTTGGTGACTAAACTACGAGGTTAGTAAAAGTTTGAAACATTGTTCGCAGTGTTGTGAATTAACAACAATGTCTGAAGTGAAACTAAGTTGAGTAAAGTGTCGTTTTTTGAATTCGATGAAAGGAGGTAATGTCATGCATTTATGCCCGATTGGGTGCGATTATGGAGGTAACTGTCGCTCATAAGACAATGGCGTGAATTGCCAGCTGTGTCTCGCGTGGTGTGTAGGTTTCCGGTGGCCCAAGGAGGGTGAGTAGGGAATGAGAGCAACGCATCTGCAATACGTCGTCAAATGCCTCGGTGGTCATCAAATTGCTCCGATTGGTCTTTTCCCCCCTATACAAAACAAAAATACAGTTCTTTAAATTAACAACATTTAATCTGAAGTGTAACTCTTTTTAGGTCGTGTTTGAATTCGATGTAACGAAAATGCGTCATGATAAGGTCTCTAGGATATCTGTCATCTGGCTTGAACTTAAACCCAATATCATACATATGCCTTTCAACCTGTGAGCTAAAGCGAGCCATAGAATGCGTCCATCGCTAGCCCCAACTGGCCTAATATATATATAAGAAATAAATTAGTCACGTTTATTTATAAGCAAAAAGTTTTGAAATGAGACTACATACATCAATAACAAAACACGAAGACATATTAACGCCCGCACCACTCTATAGCGGGACAGGCAGAGTAGAGAGTGCCACATATCACGATCTCTACACACTTGCCTTGCTTCCTGCACATTCACAACAGAGAGTACAGAGTGCCACATATCACGATCCCTACACACTTGCTCCCTCCACATTCACAACAGAGAGTACAGAGTGCCACATATCACGATCCCTA
>LUGF01041892.1:166025-190335 GCA_001625245.1 Calycopis cecrops
ATATATATATATATATATATATACTAGCTTCCGCCCCCGGGTTCGCCCGCGTGGATTTCGGACTTCAAAAATTATTCAAAATTTTAACTTATTATGTTATTCTGATATGAAAGCTATACTAATGTAAAGTTTCATGAAAATCCGTCCACTAGTTTCGGAGATTAGCCCGAACAAACGGACAAACAGACAAACAAAAAAATTAAAAATCATAGAAAAGTGTTCTGTTACTATTTTAAAATCGCCCCAATTCGTTTTTCGTAAATACATTCAATGTACAGACACAAAAATTTTAATGTTTTATTATATGTATAGATATCTATTGAACGGTGCTTGTGATATGCTTGTGGCGTCCGCGTCGGTAGTCATGAAAATAGCTCCGATAGCTCGTTTGCCCCATATGCTTTAAAAATGTAATCCTAACGGCCGAAATCTGCGTCATAATTACAGTCTACCCAGGTTGGTAATAATACATTAAAGCAGTTTTATTAACAGTTAACCAACCTAATCACTTTCCGTTTACGCTGAATCTTTATTACACCGAGGGTCAAATCCATTAACTAATGATACCGATCGAAGGTGCGACCATAATTACCTGTATACTATGTAAATATATACCAGTATAAAATGTATATGTATGTATACCTGTGTGCAATGTAGGTACATAATTACCTGTACACTATATACATAATGACCTGTATACAGTATAGGTACCTACCTAATTACCTGTAAAATAAACCTTTGCTATTAAGCTAGCTGTAGGCTTGGGAGATGGATGGGTCAGACCCAACTAACATTTAGGTTATAAAATAAGGGATAAGCAATGAGCAAAATAAGCGAGTTTTTATTATCTAAGGTATTATAATAGCGCTAACAATTGGTGGTATAGCTCACTATAACACTCTTGTAACTCTGGTTTCGGCCTACAATTTTAGTGTTTATAGAGATTTAATAGTAATAAGTAGTAATAAATAAGTGGTATTAGGGAGTTATTGGAGTACTATATAAGAGAAAATTAACAATTAAAGTGATTGTAAGGTAACATACAGATTACAACAGCAACCTAAAGGAGTCAATGAGTTTTATTTATTAGTTCCATTTCCCAATGATTATTCCCTGCAAGTGGTTTGTATTTACTTTTTTTTCAGAGTTGTTGCCTGTGGCAGTGCTAAGCTTTAAACATGTCGTTTATTATTATATCCTATTTTTCATTTTAACACTCTTGAAATGTCAGTACGCTTGTTACTTTTCTGTCATAATATGTAATATGGTTTTCCATCTCAGTTTGGAAGCGCCTCACAAATAAACTATTTTTGATGACATTTTAATTAATATTACTGAGTCAGTTATTTTTTTTTTCAAATTATTTAGATATATAACGGTTCCTGGTGATATATAATTGTGTATTAGTGTAAAGTTATCAAAAAACATGAGTGAATTATTAGGGTAGGCATGTTTAAAAACGATTTTTGGTTTATGAAATTTTATATGTTATTTATATTAAATGGCGTCAATTCTAAATAACATTAGGTTCCGGGCAACTTTGTTATACCTCATGTAGTGCTCATAAAGTGACTATTACCTCTTATATGTCGTTTATGGTTACATTACATAGTTTTAAAAGAGTTCAGAAGACTAGCTTACAGGTCTAGCATGCATTCATTCTGTGAATCACTGTAAACTGAATGCTTTTAGAGGTCTGTTATTATTTGAGAAAAACTTTTATATGCCACTATCATTATAGTAGGATTATAAACGAAGAGTTAGAAACGATTCGAAAATGACCGTCAAATAATAATTTATATCCACTCTACTCCACGCCATAGTATGCATATTACACATAAGAAACACTAGTCAAAATTTATTATGTCATTGTAGAATAAATGAAATAATTACTTACGAATTACCTTACTTTATTTATTTACAATATAGTAAATAAGTATATTTTTACAAAGTTTAAAATACATAGAAAGGTATACAAAAGGCGGGTTTATTTGCTAAGTTCTGTTGATTCAATTATAAGTCTGGCTTAACGTGTTACTGGATACCTAAATATAGTTTTAGGCTGTCTGGGAGATAAAATAATCGTTTTGCTAACACTAATGAATTCTTAAGGCTCTAAATAACTTTCCAGGTGATTTAAAGTATGCCACTTACTTCACTTAATAACATCAACGGTTCGTAACTGTTAACGGTAACCCTACAACAACTTTAAGTGTATATGACGTACAATTAACACTCTTAGGGCACTAACAGTTTCAGTTAACTCTTATGGATCTATAGAAATGGATAGGTGGTATAAGGAGTTTAAATAACGGTAGCAACTGTTATAGCTACCTTAGTAGTGTTCATTTATATTCATATATTCCTATATATACATATGAATATAATAAATAAGATATATGCAGATGTGTTTTCGTTCTTCCCTGCTTCTCGTCCACCACCGAAAAGTAACGCGACGGCACTATTGTCACTATGCGGCGCTGTCATGCAAGCGAGAGACAACACAATTTGGCTGAAATTCTGGTTGGCACTACCTCTTACAAGCATGGCACTACCTCTTGGTCTTTTACTATCACTCATATGACGACATTTTTCATTAAAGTATTAGTGTTTATAAAACACTTTTGAAATTCAGGTATCATCTGATAGTTAAAGATTGCAACATAACCTCACTTTTACTATGCCTCCATTATCGCAGCTTTTAGATTGTCAAAGTCCTGTAGGATATCTAGCGAGGGTCTAATAGCTTGAATCATTTTAATTTTTATCTTATTACTTTTGGGCCCAGAAATGTATGGAATCGTTGCAGGCTCCATTGAATCCTTGAGTATTTAGGTAAGAATAAAATATTTTTATTCATTTATTTATTATTATTCACAATGGCTTAAAGATGAACTGCAAGCCCTGCATGTCATTGTTGTTGTACCTCCTGAACTGTTTTTCCTCGTAGTTGAAGGCGAGAACTTCTGGTCGGGTTTGTTGCCTCGCCGTAAATTTCGTCTGAGTCTGCCCCCGCCATATGTCATGTGGCACCTGGAAACAGCGGCTTGTTCATCGAATAGGGGAATAAACGAGTAAAGTTTGAGGACTAGGAGAGGATCCTAAGCCACAATCTCCGTACTTCTACTTCCTTCCCTCCTACAGGCACACGGCTACACGTAAACCTTACGAAACGCAACGTCACAGTTGTCACTTTCCACCGGTATCGGTGGAGCGAGACCTCCGCAGAATTCAGATGTAACAGAAATATTGCAAGAAAAAAATTAATGCATAAAAGCTTATGCTCATGTGTCAGTGTAGTGTTAGTTGTGAGAGGTACCTCTCTACCTCTCTGCTATTTCGGGAGCATGGCACTAGCCCGTAGTAAAAATATTATATTATTTTTCTCCTCACCCGCGCAAAGCATTGTATTATTGTAATCAATAATAAAAATCCAACCCAAGTAATATGCATATTTGATAACAGTTCAGTTTCAACAATGCAAAAGTTAATTTCTAATCTTACTTTAACTGTATTTTTACAGCTGAATTTCCTTTTCTAATAATTACCTGAATGAGTCAGGAGAGAACTGTATTTCGAGTGTATGTATGTATGATGAGTTCTATAGTCACAGCTGTTTTCTCTGGATTTTATTGTTTGGCGTCTTGATAATACAAAAGACACTGGACATATTAAAATATGTTTTAACTAAATAACGTATTTTTTATATATTTTTTAATTATTCTTAGAACATTTTGTATATAGGAAATGCCTTCGCAAATCTTAGACAAGGACTTACGCTCGAAAAGCTATACCACCCCTGTGTCACAGTCGTGTGCTGCTTGTCATGCTTGTGGCGTCGATAGTCATGAAAATGCCCCATATGCTATAAAAATGTAATCCAAACGCCCGATATCCTCGTCATAATTACTGAATATCCAGGCTGGTAATAATCCATTAAAGCAGTTTTATTAACAGTTAATCAACGTAACCTCATTCCGTTTACGCTGAAAATTTATTACACCGAGGGTCAAATCTAGTAACTAATGATACCGATCGAAGGTGCGACCATAATTACCTGTATACTATGTACATAATTACCTGTATAATATGCACATAATTACCTGTGTGCAATGTACATAATTACCTGTATACTATGTACATAATGATATAAAAAGTGACAGTATATACCGAATCTATGATATTATAATATATATTTAATGAAATATTAAGATTATAACGTACAAAAGCTTCATTTTGTTAACAGTTTAAGGTAACTTAATGTTAATAAATGTTTGTACTCTTTTTTATGTAATTTTATAAACTCCGTAGATAAATGGCGCTATTACATCAGTGAATTTCTTCCACGTAAATGTCATGTGGTAATATATTGAAGAGAAGAGAGAAGAACTTAGAAAGAGTTGTTAGTCCTAAACTTTTTTCTGGCCTTATTCTGCGTATAATATTTCGAATTTCAGGAATATACCGACGAAAAAGGCATAACGTTCTTTATTTCTTTAGCACCTGCTTTTTAATCGGAGAATAAAGACTTAAGGGACGAATTTTAAAGAAATATTGAGTTAATAATCATTTTTAGAACTTCACAATATCCCTAGCATTATACAACAATAATTTAAATATTAACATTGTAAAAGTAAGTAGTTGTATAGACATGATACAAAAAAATGTTTCTCCTCCAATATAATCCATTGTTAATGTTAATTAGATTAAGTTAGTTTTAGTTTGGTGAGATAATAAATGAAAATCATTTTTCATTTTTTTCATTTTTTTCCTGAAAAGTTGTCTTTATGCAGTTGCGCCTTTATTCGTAGGATACGACGATATAGCCTCTGTGCATGTATAGACATGAAAATGGTTGCGATTGCTGGTTTGTCCCCTATACTACAAAATACTATAATGCGACCCGAATGAAACCAAGTCCTGAGTCAGAAAGTTGGCGGTGCTACACCCCCGTGCCTCGGAGAGCACGTTAAGCCTTGGGTCCTGCGCCTGATTTCTCTCCGGTCGTGTCGGACTGCAGTCCCATCGGAATGTGAGGAAGACGGAACAGAGAGTGCACTTGTGTCTGCGCGCACACTTGTGCACTATAATGTGTCCTACGCAAAGTTCTGGCTAGGACTATATTATTACCATTCATCTAGGTAGCAGTGTCAGGAATACCATAGGAAAGGAGGAGACCTCAACAGACTGACCCTCTGTTGCCGATTTCAACTTTTCTTCTTGTCATATATTTACTAAGTGACCCTAAAGGGTAGTTGTCGGTTATTATATAACGATTGTTATTCTTAGGTCAGGGTTAGTGTAGAAAGGGTAGTAGACTTTAATTGCTCATGGTCGAAAAGTTATTTTAACGAATTTTATTGCTTATTGCTTATTTAAGTATTTGAAAGCTTGACGTCTCAAAAGCTTTACAACATCTATGGCCACGGATGGCCTGGTTACGGATGTCCTGATGTCATAAGTTCTTGTCATGTTTATGTCATAATTATAATTTCATAGTGATTTTATTATAGATATTTATTCTAACACTTATTTATTACAAGGGATAAAATTGGTATTAGATTTTTTTTCAATATTCAATAAATAATTTATTTTTAGCTTCATACCTAATTTTCTTAAATAGAGACTTGGTAAGAGGTAGTGCCACACTGCATGCTTGCATGCAGTCGAATTGGGCCGGCATGACCGGGGAGGTACCTCTCGCTTACACGAGACTGGCGTAAAGTGACAGCTGTGCTGTCGCGTTTCGTGCGGTGTGTATTTAGTGAGTTATTAAACATGAATCACTCTACCTGTAAAAAAACCCCACCAAAATCTGTTGCGTAATTTTAAAGATCTAAGCATAACAGACGCACAGACGGCGGAAAGCGACTTTGTTTCATACTATGTAATGAAGACTATTTAATCAAAGATCCAAAACGTTGCCGAATCCTAAACCAATATCAAAGTCGATGATGTGTAAATTCTACGTAATTAGGTAGGGACATCGTCAGCACAACGTCTTATCGCATAAATGCGGTGAGTCGGAAATACGCGGACGCAGACATCTTATCAATACTATTATTTGAAGATTTCAAAAGTGCTGTGAACAGATTGATCGAGCACTGTTCCAAGATGGCGTCTAGAGTATGTGTGTGTGTGTACCTAATATGTACATAAACCAGGAGGAAGCGAGGCAAGTGTGTAAGGGATCGTGGTATGAAACAATCCTGTACTCTCTACCTTGTTAGGGAGCTGGCGTGGCTGTAGTTTAAATGCTGACTGCTAACTATCAATAAACGTAACAAATATACAGACTTTAAGATCAGGAGAGACTGGCTATGAACGCGTTCTTTCGCTTGGCTTTACTCATATACCTGAGTGAGTGTAGTGTGGTAAGTGAGAGTGAGATTAAGTAAAAGCCCGATTTCGTTTCACTTCGAAATTAATGTTGTTAATTTAACGACACACATGTTTTAGTATAGAAGAACAAAGGAGTAATCAGAGCCCTGTAGTAACTGCCGACGCACAAAAACATATTATGAGGTATTGCAGTGCGTTGTTCTCCTTTGTATCCTCCTCTCTTTCTCCATCCTCCTCAACACACCACGCGCAGTACCAGCACTCTACAGCTGCCCATTTACGCCGGTATCTTGTGAGCAAGAGGTACCTCCCCGCACCGACCCAATTGGGCTGAAATGCATGGCACTACCTCCTCTTATCGAATTCAAAAACGACTCTAAAAGAGTCTTACGCTAGGCATTGTTGTTAATTCACAACACACTGCGGACAATGTTTCAAACTTTTACTAGCCTTGTAGTTTAGTCACCAACTTCGGCCAAAAACATGGGAACTAAATTGGACAGAACAGTTATTTGTTGGGACATGATCTCGATTGTTTTCATCTGTCCCGACTATAACGGAAAATGGGTAATGTTTTTGGAGTGCATGTATGTTTGTATGTATGTATGTGTAATATAGCTAAGTGCTATAGCTTAAACGTTTTGACGAATTTTAATGTAAGAGGCGCTTATTCCTCTTTATAACGCGAAAGACATCGGGTACATTAAATATTATTTAATCATTCGGGTTGCATGTTTTTTGAATTAATATTAGGTTATTTTTTTTCTAAAAAGGCCGTCTAAAATTTCTAAAATCCGTGGTATGTCAAGTCAAGTGTTTTTAAAATTGTATGTGTAATTCACACAAGGCATTCGTTGGGATAGTGTCCAATGGCACAGTGGGGGGTAAGGAGAGCAACGTGTATCAATGGCGTCTCTGTTTACGGAAAAAATCCAAGTTTGCCACTTTGTACTATAAGTTGCCCAAATATTATAAAAAATAACTACTACAACCATTATATTTTTGAACCGCATATTTGTAGCGACCTCTGAAGCCGCGGTCGGTCCCCTCGTTAGCCCCTCAAGTGACGGGAGGTGCTCGAGAGGCGTGCAGATATATTCTAATGAGGCCGCCTTCAAATCCAGCTCGTCCATACATATGGAGTGAACGGAGACCAAGTTGGAAATTATAAGATGGAGATTATAATATAATTTTATAAGTGAACTAGCTGCGCCCTGTGACTGCGTCCGCGTAAGTTTCGATCTCTTGAATATATCGAGATGAAAAATTGTTGTTGGCCGATTCTCAGACCTGCCCGATATGCACACAACTTTATAGAGAATCTGTCTAGCCGTTTCGGAGTATAACTAAAGTGGCGCGAGAATTTTATAACTTTTTTGTTCTAACAATACATAGAAAAAAAAATGTTTTTAGGTTGGCATTTATGTGGTCAAAAAAGAACGGAAAAACATGATGTTATTCGAAATTAAAATATAAAAATAACTTTTCGACCATGAGCAATTTAAATCTACTACCTCTTCGACCCTGACCTAAGATTATCGATCGTTATCTAAAAAATCGACACCAGCTTGTCATATAATTACTGAGTGACCCTTTAGGGTCAAGGAAGAAAAGTTGAAATCGGCAACAGAGGGTCAGTCTGTTGAGGTCTTCTCTCGTTCCTAAGGTATAATAATATCGTCCTAGTCAGAATTCTCTATTCCCTCATTCTCACATTGAGATGGGACGGCAGTCCGACACGGTCGAAAAGAAATCAGGCGCAGGACCGACGGCTTAACGTGTAGTCGGGTTGCTTTCTACTTTTATAGTATAAGGGGGCAAACCAGCAGTCGGAGCCATTTTCATGTCTACCGACGCCCATAGACAGCACAGTCTATATAGGTGCGTCTCCCTCCATCCTCGTCCCTCCTACACGGGCCCCCGGCTACTTACACACCGCACGAAACGCGACACCACAGCTGTCACTTTACGCCGGTTTCACGTAAGCGTGTCTCGCTTCCCCGGTCGTACCGGCCCAATCCGGCTCCATGCATGCATGCAGCGTGGCTCTACCTCTAACTTAGATAGCTCTGACATAACCATCTCCCAAGTCCACAGCTAGCTCAATAGCAAAGGTTTATTTTACAGGTAATTAGGTACCTATATTGTATAAAAGTCATTATGTACATAGTGTACAGGTAATTATGTACATTGCAAACAGGTAATTATATACATATTTTACAGGTAATATTTATGTACATAGTATACAAGTAATAATTATGTACATAGTATACAGGTAATTATGGTCGCACCTTCGATCGGTATCATTAGTAGTTATATATATTATAGTTAGCGTAAACGGAAAGTGATTAAAATGGGTAACTGTTAATAAAACTGCTTTAATGGATTACTACCAACCTGGGTAGCCTGTAATTATGACGCGGATTTCGGCCGTTTGGATTACATTTATAGCTTATCGGGCAAACGAGCAATCGGAGCCATTCTCATGACTATCGACGCCACAAGCATGTCACAAGCAGCACTCGACTGTGACACAGGGGTGGTATAGCCTTTCGAGCGTACGCCCTTGTCTAAGATTTGCGGAGGCATTTGCTAACACTATATACAAAATGTTCTAAGAATAATTAAAAAAATAAATAAAAGATACGTTATTTACTTAAAACATATTTTAATGTGTCCAGTGTCTTTTGTATAATCAAGACGCCAAACAATAAAATCCAGAGAAAACAGCAGTGAATATAGAACTCATCATACATACATACACTCGAAATACAGTTCTGTCCTGACTCAATCAGGTAATTATTACAAAAGGAAATTCAGCTGTAAAAATACAGTTAAAGTAAGATTAGAAATTAACTTTTCCATTGTTAAAACTGAACTGTTATCAAATATGCATATTACTTGGGTTGGATTTTTATTATTGATTACAATAATACTATGCTTTGCGCAGGTGAGGAGAAAAAGAATGTAATATTTTTACTACGGGCTAGTGTCATGCCCCCGAAGTGGCACAGAGGTAGAGAGGTACCTCTCACAACTGACACTACACTGACACATGAGCATAAGCTTTTAAGTATTAATTTTTATTGCGATATTTCTGTAACATCTGAATTCTGCGGAGGTCTCGCTCCGACGATACCGGTGGAAAGTGACAATTACTGTGACGTTGCGTTTCGCAAGGTTTACGTGTAGCCGTGTGCCTGTAGGAGGGGGGGAAGAGAGGAGGGCAGCGCATCTGCGTGGAGATTGTGGCTTAGGATCGTGCGGCTATGCGCGTCGGTAGTCCTCAAATCTTGCTCGTTTATTCCCCTATTCGATGAACAAGCCGCTGTTTCCAGGTACCATATGACTACATGGGGGAGAATCGGTTGAATCAGGATGCTACGTCTAAGGTAGATACCCACCCGATCGCCTTCAACTATGAGAAACAATTCAGGAAGAACTTTTGATGCAGGACTTTTTGCTATTCACCAGTAAGCCATTGTGAATAATAATAAATAAATAAATGAAAATATTTTTATTCTAACCTAAATATTCAAGGATTCCGTGAAGCCTGGAACATTTCTGGATCCAAATGTAATAAGATAATAAAAAAATTTTAATAATGCTAGCTATTAGTCCCTCGCTAGATATCCTACAGGACTTTGACAATCTAAAAGCTGCGATAATGGAGGCTTAGTAAAAATGAGGTTATCTTGCAATCTTTAATTAAGTTATCGGGTGATACCTGAAAAAGGTATTTTATAAACACTTATAAACACACAGAGCCTTAACGAAAAATATCGTCATAAGAATGATATTAAAAAACTAAGAGGTAGCGCCGCGCTTGTAAGAGGTAGCGCCGCGCTTATAAGAGGTAGCGCCGCGCTTGTAAGAGGTAGCGCCGCGCTTGTAAGAGGTAGTGCCGCGCTGGTAAGAGGTAGCGCCGCGCTTGTAAGAGGTAGCGCCGCGCTTGTAAGAGGTAGCGCCGCGCTTGTAAGAGGTAGCACCGCGCTTGTAAGAGGCAGCGCCGCGCTTGTAAGAGGCAGCGCCGCGCTTGTAAGAGGCAGTGCCGCGCTTGTAAGAGGTAGTGCCGCGCATGACACCACCGCCTAGTGACAGCTGGGCCGTCGCGTTACGTGCGATTTGTGAATTTCCGATGGTCCATTGGACGAGAAGTACGGGAGGATGACAACACATCAACAAATTATCAACAAAACAAGAACAGATATTAACTCCCGTTCTAGTCTATAGCGGGACAGGCAGAGTACAGAGTGCCACATATCACGATCCCTACACACTTGCCTTGCTTCTTCCACATTCACAACAGAGAGTACAGAGTGCCACATATCACGTTCCCTACACACTTGCCTTGCTTCCTTCACATTCACAACAGAGAGTACAGAGTGCCACATATCACGATCTCTACACACTTGTCTTGCTTCCTCCACATTCACAACAGAGAGTACAGAGTGCCACATATCACGATCCCTACACACTTGCCTTGCTTCCTCAACATTCATAACAGAGAGTACAGAGTGCCACATATCACGATCCCTACACACTTGCTTCCTCAACATTCATAACAGAGAGTACAGAGTGCCACATATCACGATCCCTACACACTTGCTCCCTCCACATTCACAACAGAGTGTACAGAGTGCCACATATCACGATCCCTACACACTTGCTCCCTCCACATTCACAACAGAGAGTACAGAGTGCCACATATCACGATCCCTACACACTTGCCTTGCTACCGCCACATTCATAACTCTCTTCATATACATACTCTAGACGCCACCTTCATACAGTACCCAATCTAATCAGTAAGTTTGAAATACTCACATAATAGTAGGTATTGATAAGATGTCTGCGTCCGCACATGTCATTTGACACCGAAGATCGGCCAAACGTTTGACTTGAATTTGTTAATTGGGACTTCATCGCTGGCTTATGGACTGAATATTGTTGAAAGTATGGATCGCTTTGTAAACTGTGGAATAGCAACAACCATTTTCATTTCACTCTTATTCCAAATTTATCGCGAATTAAATATCATTTTATAACAAAACCCCAAGTCTTTCTAAAACATTTTATCGAGTTCCAAATGATCTCCAACCCCTCGAACAAACCCCAATATAATCCAATAAGTGCTATTACAACCTCCTTAAGTATAAAAAGGAAATGGGTCAAACGAGAAATCGATGACCAAGTAGCTATATCTTCAGGAGCCTCGTACTGAGACGGGGGTATCATAACTCATCGCATGACATAGTATCTGGGGAACGTTACACTGCTTATTGATGTTGGAGGATGATATCAATAATCATAACAAGTCAAGTAGGGTATAATGTTATGATTTAAATTATCAGATATATGTTCTTGTATATTGATTTCTTGAGTTAAAGCGAGTGTCACACATTGTAATAAAACTAATTGCTGCAAGGGAGTACTGGTTTCTATGGATCTGTATGAATCGATGACGCGGCTGTCGCCACTCTTTTTTTTTTTGGAACTCTTGGAATCCCTTTTATAGAGATTCATAGAAACCAGCGTGTTGCTCGCAGCGTATAGTTGTCGCCTGCGGTTGTAGCCCGTCTCGGACTTGTAGACAGATATTTCGTCAAGATTATGTCAAGCCGTTTAGGATGTAGCTGAGAACATATTTTTAATCTACACACATAAGCACTTACTCGAAAGCATTCCCTCCTAACGCCGTCGGGTAAAACAGGAACGATGGATCGCTAGTACTTATCAAGTAACAGTATGAAAAAATCAGATGAAAAATATGCGTATTTATTTTCCATTCCCCTCTATTTATTCTAAAGGCTATAATCTCTTAAGGCTCGGTTACCGATATAGCTACCTCCTACCTCCCTGAGGGGGGAGGAGGGTATCCTCCCCCTGTACACCTGTATCGGCTCACGATTCTATTATAAAATAAACTCAATCGATTGTCAAGTGATCGTTCGCATGTATATTTTGCGATCAGAAATTGAATCGGATTTGATTGAAATACTACAAATATAATTGCGTAAGTTATTTGTTGTTTTTATTATTTCTAAGAAAACGAATATAGGAAGCTAGTAGATATATCTATATATACTATACCGCCCGCAGCTTCGACCACATTGTGAGATGTTATGTCAATAACATAAATTGATCATCAATAAATTTTGACGACCAGGCTGGCGCAGTGGTACAGGGCTCGGATAAACGGAGCATGTTGCGCCAGGGGTCGCGGGTTCGAATCCCGCATGGGTCATGGATGTGTATCTATGTATTACATGTATTTCTACAATAAAAATCTTAAATATATAAAATTTCTTAAATTTATAAAACATATTAAATATATTTTCGTTGTCTAGCACCCGTAACACAAGTCCTTACGGTACTTAGCACGGGGCTAGGCTAACGTGGTGTGTAAAGTCCACAAACATTTAAAACATTTAAAAAAATCATTTTTTTTGCAGTACATACAAACGTTCATACATATCTAAAGACGAGCGATAGTCTGTATGTAAAAGTACAAGGAAGGTTTTCAAAAAAAAGTTGGCTGTGTATACCAACAATAACCAACAAGAAAACTCTCCATTAGTATTTGGACTTTTTGTTTATCTGTTTGTTTGACCCACATCCACTTAAAATTACTGAACGTATTTCGACGCAACCTTAAAGCTTCTATACTATATATTGTAGGCTTAAAAAAACCCCATGGGATGAATTGGAAATGAAAACCGCTGATCACTTCTAGTTTACAAAATTGGTACTTTGCTATCCGTGTCTAGTCGACGGCTATCAATAAAACTTACTTTAATTGCGTTGGGCAGGTAAATTGTGTTCGGGACGGGACCTCATCCATCTTACTTAGCTGGATATTTATGGATCATGAAGCCCCCAGCCTATAAATCGACAAGGTGGGGTGTAAAGGTCATACGGAATCGATAAAATGGTTGTATGTGGGTCATTGTTTTATATTGTAACGGGAAAAGAAAGATATGGGTAGTTCAGGCGCCACGCGTATCAGTTGTGTGACAAATGTTCAATTCTGTCATCCATTTTCCCAAAAATTTGAAATATTGCAGTAATAATATATTTTAGTCGATTACAGTTTAAAATACTAGGATTTTATCACGTTGTGAACACAGTTTGAAATATTGTGGGTCTTTGTTTTATATTGTAACGGAAAAACGAGAGATATGGGTAGTTCAGGCACCGTGCGTGTATCAGTTACGTGACAAATGTTCAATTCTATCGCCATGTCGTTGTCATCCATTTTCCCAAAAATTTGAAATATTGATCTAATATATTTTAGTCGATTACAGTTTAAAATACTAGGGTTTTATCACGTTGTGAACACAGTTTGAAATATTGTGGGTCTTTGTTTTATATTGTAACGGAAAATCGACAGATACGGGCAGTTCAAAATGTACCAGTTACGTCACACGTCACCATGTTATCATACAGGCTCGGAAAAATATAAAACATACAAAATACTG
Source organism: Calycopis cecrops (assembly GCA_001625245.1). Classification (NCBI taxonomy): domain Eukaryota; kingdom Metazoa; phylum Arthropoda; class Insecta; order Lepidoptera; family Lycaenidae; genus Calycopis; species Calycopis cecrops. The sequence continues at coordinate 179,849 of LUGF01041892.1, forward strand.
CGGCAACACAATATTTTAGTCGACTACACTTTAAAATCTACGAATTTATTGCGATATTGGCTGGTGCCTGCGACTTTGTATGCTGTAGTTCTATTTTATGAAACTTTCTGTTTTTTTCTTTAAAAATTTTGAAACCTTTAGGGTACAGTATAATTACTGAATTTCCCGCAGGAAAGAGCATTTTCCCGCAGTAAAAAGTGTTCTAGATGTTGAGCAGGCTTAGTGTCTATGCATCACAAAAAGTTTCATTACAATCCGTCTAGTAGTTTCGGAGATTAGCCCGGACAAACAGACAAACCCATAAACAGGCAGACAAATAAATTAAAAAGCATTGAAAAGTATTCTAATACTATTTTAACATCGCCCCCAATTAGTTTTTCGTAAATATATTCAACGGACACGGATTTTACAGTTTTATTATATGTATAGATGAAAACAATTTCAAATGTTAGTTGTGACATCTCTTCATATCATGTGTGATTTAACCATTAGTGTTGCGTTATAAGCTTTTTTTTTATGGCATAGGAGACAAACCAGCTGTTGGGTCACCTGATGTAAAGTGATCACCAACGCCCACAGACATCCGTAACACCAGGGGTCTAACTGATGCGTTGCCGACCTTTGCGGAAAGAATAAGCTCTTTTCTTGAAGATCCCTAGGTCGTATCGGTCCAGAAATACCGAGGAGGGCAGCTGATTCCAAATTGAAATGGTGCGCGGGATGAATTTACGCTTATAGCGCACAGTAGTGGACTTCGGAGGATCTAGGTGGTGACGGTGGAATTTGGAATTTCGGCGCGAAGTCCTATAATGGAATCAGCTGCGGGTATGAATCCGGCCAGTTCCTCGGAACATTCCCCGTGATAAATACAATAGAACAAGCACAGCGAGCCGACATGTCTACGCAAGGCAAGAGTATCAAGCTGGCGGGAGAGATACTGGTTATCGACGATTCGAGTCGCTCTTCGTTGTATACGGTCAAATGGTATGAGCTGAAATTGCGGTTGATATAGCATTTAAATATCCGGTATTTAAAAAGTCAATCTATTAAGTGAATTATTAATGTATTAACAAAAGTTAATTAAATAAATATTTGTTTAAGCATAACGTCCTGTAAAAGCAGAAACTGATAAAAATATTTGAAACCCAATTTCCTTAGTACCTCGCCATATACCCATTTTCCTTGTCGAATGGGCTATTTGAAAATGTCCGTGCGTCCCCGGCTGTCGTTCGTCCTTTTCCGGCCTCCAGTTACACGATATTTATTTTTAATTACTCCTTTCATAAACGAAGCCCTTTAAATACTTGAAGTAAATAAAATATGAAATTTCATTCCTTTGAAGGAAACCTTAAATTCCACTTTGTGATCGTTAATCTGCCTTTTGTAATAATTCAAAGTGAAATTCTCTCATTTTCTTAAAGGATTATGTGTAAAGGATGATCCATTTTGATCAATGTGTATTTAATTATAGCATTTATTTCAGATCATTGTTACATTTATTTGAGCATTTTGTTGTACAATTTCTATTCACGAATTTGGTATTCAATAAATCATACCTACAAAGGAAGAAAATAAACTAAGATTAATTATAAATAAAAGAGGATTTTAGTAAATTCTACCCTATTAATATTATAAATAGTTTGTTTGTTTGTTACTCCTTCACGCAAAAATTTCTAAACCGATTTTTATGAATTTGGCACACACATAGAGAGTAACTTGGATTAACACATATGATAGTTTTTATCCCGAAAACATTTTCCTATGCGATGTCATGGGATGATATTCCACGGGATCGAAATTTACGCGGGTGAAACCGCGGGGCGCAGCTAATACTTTTATAAAAAGCTGAAACAGGTTAGGTACGAATCGGGCGATTGCACTGAAGATAACCTACCTACAAGTCACTCGAGCATTACAATTTATATAAATTGACAAACTTATATTTAAGTTATATAGCTACAATTTACCAATTGTTGTATATTAAGTATTTATATCCGCTATAGAAGAGTGTCACCAGTGGAATTTTCAACTATTTAGCTATCACGAATAGTGACAAAATTACGAACAGAAGGTAAAAAATACCATGTTAGATTACAGCTAAATTGACCTGGACGGCAGGCTTCTCTCAACCACATACTACCGTATACCATATAGTGTTTCGTGGAATTTGTGATTTTTCGGTGACTCCTTGGAAGGTTATCATGGGAATTATGCGGAGATCATGCTTCGGTAGTCCTTAAAATAAAATCTAGAAGTAATACTAAGAAAAAAGACATTAGTTACTAGGAAATAATAAACGAGAGAGTATTCGTTTATATTGCTTGCCAATATTTATCGAGTTCCAGTAGTAAATAGCCGCGTTTAAAATATAGATGTAGATCGTGGAGCAAGGCGTGCCTGGATTTATATAAGTAGTTATCCGCAATGCACACCCGAGAGCGCATATTTTATTAACCATCCCGCCGGTTATGTTTGCCTGGTAAAGCCAGCTATTTTACTCGGCTTAGATAGAAATTAGTTCTATACCAGCTTGTTTCAATTTTTAATAATCTGGTTTAAAATATCACGAAACTACTGCACTCAGCACTTGAAATTCAACAGGGGTTATTTTTATTATAACGAGCACTAAGAAACATTCTAAATCATTTTTAGAATTTTATTTTAAAGTTGGGTGAAGTTTATTAAGTTTTTTAAACTTTTCAAAATGATCTGTGTTTTTGAAATCGACAATATTCTCCGCTAATGGAATGAAATGAAAGGGTAAAGTTTGTATCATTGTAAAAAATGGTACCAGGTGTCCCTGAACACTAAGAATAGTTGTTATTAATATTATAATAAGGAAAAATTATTTTTGTTTATTTTGTATCGGATTCTAAAACCACTGCGGCGATTTTTATCATTATCTAATAGAAAACGAATGAAGCAAATATTCACTTATAATATATCAGGAAGTAATATTTTTATTATATTTTATTATGATTGACTATTTTTATTATTGTCGCCCAAAGAACTAGACATGGGTTGTCAGTAATATAATATAAACATTTATTCAACTACGTAAAAGGTACTCAGGATCAGGATGATTGGCGTTCTATGGGGAAGGCCTACTTTCAGCAATAGACGGATATAGGCGGATATAGGAATAGACGGATATAGATTTCTATTTCAACTGAATTAATAACATTTATATTGAGATGCATCCCTCCCATCTGCGACAGTATACAAGTCACTATAACTACCATGAAGTCGTAGCAATTAATAACAGATAACACAAGCCATGCCACAAAGCTGTATTCCCGGAACGCAATAACCAGGATCAGGTATTCAGTGACAAAGCGACTAGGGATATATGAATGCTTGTAGATATAGCTTAGGCAATAACAGCTTTATTAACTAGGTTCTACGGGTTATTTTCAAGTTTATTATATTTTATAGTGATATTATTAGATATGACTCCAATAAAAATTTGAATAGGTAATGTATGTATTTCCAATGTACAAAAAAAATTTATAAAGCCGCGCTTAAAGTTCTACCATCGGTGGATACGGTGGATTCGGCAGTTGGTTGACGCACACTTATCAACTAGGAAAGGTGTCGTAACCGTATCACCTCGAGCTGGTCAGTATTCTTAGTATGAAACTTCATACTGCAACGCACACTAATGGGAAACGTAACGTAATCGTATCGTCATCGCTTTTCTAGGCGAGGCGTCTACGATCGCTTTCCGAGTTGATAAGTGTGCGGCGACCATAATGATGATAGGATTTTGACGTAAGTTTCATAAGAAATATGTCAAAAATTTATCTCCTGCAACCAATTCCATTTCTAGATTTTCTTTTCTTTGTATCGAATAAACTACTGGACCGATTCTTTGACTAATATGCTATGCTAGCTGTGCCCCGCGGTTTCACCCGTGTAAATTTCGATTCCGTGGAAAATAGAAAATCATCCCATGGCACTCCATAGGAACATTGTTTCGGGATAAAAACTATCCTATGTGTTAATCCAAGTTACCAAATCGGTTCAGCAGTTTTTGCGTGAAGAAGCACCAAACAAACAAATTTTTGAATTTATAATATTTATTATGCCTATGCTATACTAGTTTCCGCCCGCGACTCCGTCCGCGCGGATGTCGGTCTTCGCGTGGATGGATTTATTTTTTTTCTACGTATTTTTCCAGGATAAAAAGTAAACCATTTTATGCCCAGGATAATAAGGTATAATTATACCAAGTTTCATCGAAATCGAACCGTTAGTTTTCACGTGATGCCTGAACATACAGACAGACAGACAGACATACAAAAATTTTTTTAATCGCATATTTTTGGGTTTGGTATCAATCCAGTAACACTCTCTGCTATTTATTTTTTTAATATTTTCAATGAAATTGATCCTTCTACAGATTTTTTATATGTATAGATTATGAGGAAGTAATTGAATAATTTTTGCTTTGGACTTGCCCAACGCCGCTACAATGCTACCTGCAGCAGAGGTGTAAAATGTACCCGCAGTTTAAACAATCACCGCGTGCTAAATCCAGTCACGTGCGACCTCGGGCGGTGAAAGCACGCCTTTGTATTATTGTACTGAGTTCTACAATACAACCTTTGTATTTACTTGCTTTATCTAAGGGTCAATTCACACCAAAAGCGCGGCGAAGGGCAGCGAAGCGGAGCGCAGTTTATGTGTCATATGAATTCCAACTTTTTTTTCATTACACATACTTATTATCGAATTCTCGCGACTTCTGGAGCATTCCAGCGACTTGTCGCGCATTCCAGCGAAAAGGGATCGTAACCGTTTCACCTCGAGTCTGCGGAAATCCGCGCTTCTCGTTCGAGTTTCTCATGCGATAATAAGTACTATAGTAATTATTATAAAGTTGAAATTCATATGACACATAAACTGCGCTCCGCTTCGCTGCCCTTCGCCGCGCTTTTGGTGTGAGTTGACCCTAAGACTATCCAAACCGTGGCCACATTGGGCGTTAGAAGATTATTAAATCTTTATAAAATACTAGCTGCGCTCCGCAGTTTCACCCGCGTTAATTTCGATCTCGTGGAAAATCATCCCATGGCATCCCATAGGAACATTTTTTCGGCATAATAACTATCCTATTTGTTATCCTAGTTACAGTTCCTAGTTCCTTACTAGTTCAGCATATGCCCTATAAATAGTTGAAATCGACTGATTATTACAATAATTAAGCTGACTTCTTCTTTTATTGTAAGAGGTAGTGCGTAGTTCGTTCGGAAAAAATGTCAACTTGTAATATATATTGTATGAGGGGACAAATGAGAAGTTCGAGGCATTTTGATGACTACTGGCGACACGGACTACACACGGAGTTTATACAGATGCCCTCTTTCGTCCTCCCCCACCACGGGCCACTGGAAACTCACACTCCGAATGTAACGCGATAATAACAATAATGTCATCCTAGCCGATTTCGCCCATCTGCGCAGAACATATTATAGTGCACAAGTGTGCACGCAGACACAAGTGCACTCTTTATTCCGTCATTCCCACATTCCGATGGGACGGCGGTCAGACACGACCGGAGAGAAATCAGGCGCAGGACCGACGACTTAACGTTCTCTCCGAGGCACGGGGTTGTAACACCGCCAACTTCCTGACTCCGGACTGTTATTAGAAATTGACAAATCCCAATAACAATTTTTGGTCCAACCCGGGATTCGAACCCAGAACCTCACGTCTGTGGTTGAACACGCTTACCAGAAGACCACAGGGCAGACTGTAACGCGAAATCTGTCACTTAACGCCTGTATTGTGTGAGCGAAAGGTGTTGTGTTGTGTAGATGTACAGGGCTCTCTCCGGTTATACTTAATTCTCGACGCCTGCACAACACACACCCTCTTATTAATAAACATAGATTAGCTTTATCCAAGGATTAACCTAGTATTAAACTGACACCTGTCAAAATCCATATTAATAAACACATAAAGAGTATGGAAATTGACAGATGTCAGTTTAATATTGGGTTAATGCTTGGATAAAGTTAATCTATGTTTGTTAATGACGGGGTTATGTAAAAAGGGGGGGGGATGTGTATTAATTATATAATAATAAATAAAATAAACATTAAAAATGATTTAAAATAATTGAATAATTTCTAATTACTATATAAATAGTCAATCCGTGTCCACTTCATAATAAATTCAAAATATAGCATATGTTGGTTCCTGATAGTAGTAGCTTATAGTGAAATAATAATTTAAATCAATACAATTGCTTTGGATTTGATACAAGATTCAGTAAGAGGTAGTGCCACGCTGCATGCTTGCATGCAGCCGAATTGGGCCGGCACGACCGGGGAGGTACCTCTCGCTTACACGAGACCGGCGTAGTGACAGTTGCGCTGGAGCGTTTCCTGTTGTGTGTAAGTAGCCGGTGGCCCATGGAGGTGGGAGGGGAAAGGTGGGCAGTGCATGTGTATAGTATCTATGCGGGTGTCTATGGGCGTCTGTAGTCATGAAAATGGCTCCGACTGCTCGTTTGCCCCCTATACAATAAAAAAAATAAAAAAATAAAAAAATATTGCCTTATAAAGGCTGATGATAATGATGATTCAGTACCCAGTTTCAATTATACAATTTAAATTGTGTCCGACTGTACCTGGGAGCTGCCGACTTCAACTATTAATTAAAGTTTGAGCGCCGGCGTGAAGAGCAAACAAAAATACAGAAACATTTCACTTGGAAATTGCATGTAAAGTTCGTTCGGAAAAAATGTGAACTTGTAATGAATTATTAGGGGACAAATGAGAAGTCCGAAACATTTTGATGACTACTGGCGACACGGACTACACACGGAGTTTATACAGATGCCCTCTTTCGTCCTCCCCCACCACGGGCCACTGGAAACTCACACACCGAATGTAACGCGATAATAACAATAATGTCGTCCTAGCCGATTTCGCCCATCTGCGCAGAACATATTATATTGCACAAGACGTGTGCGCGCAGACACAAGTGCACTCTTTATTCCGTCATTCTCACATTCCGATGGGACGGCGGTCAGACACGACCGGAGAGAAATCAGGCGCAGGACCGACGACTTAACGTTCTCTCCGAGGCACGGGGGTGTAACACCGCCAACTTCCTGACTCCGGACTGTTATTAGAAATTGACAAATCCCAATAACAATTTTTGGTCCGACCCGGGATTCGAACCCAGAACCTCACGTCTGTGGTCGAACACACTTACCACTAGGCCACGAGGCAGACTGTAACGCGAAATCTGTCACTTAACGCCTGTATTGTGTGAGCGAAAGGTGTTGTGTTGTGTAGATGTACAGGGCTCTCTCCGGTTATACTTAATTCTCGACGCCTGCACAACACACACCCTCTTATTAATAAACATAGATTATCTTTATCCAAGGATTGACCTAGTATTAAACTGACACCTGTCAAAATACAATTAATAAACACAAACAGTATGGAAATTGACAGATGTCAGTTTAATATTGGGTTAATGCTTGGATAAAGTTAATCTATGTTTGTTAATGACGGGGTTATGTAAGAAAATGAGGGGATGGGTTATGTGTATTAATGACATAATAATGTGTAATATAAACATTAAAAAGTGATTTAAAATAATTGAATATTTTCTAATTACTGTATAATAGTCAATCCGTATTCCGTGCCCACTTCATAATAAATTCAAAATATAGCATATGTTGGTTCCTGAGAATATAGCTTATAGTGAAATAATAATGTAAATAAATACAATAGCTTTGGATTCCTATTCGATACAAGCAAAATATATTACCTCTTTATATTTTGTCTGTATAGGGTATAGAAACAGATCAGTATATAATAAATAGAATTAAAAATAATTAACAAGAAAACTTCTAATTTAACTTCTTGTTTTACAATATAAATTATAACTATACGGACACGTCCAAAAGCCCAGTGAATTTTGTTTCGACGATTTACAGACCTCTAATCCTTTTTATAAAAACTAAATTGGGATTCCTGATGACTTTAATTGAGTGCCGACACAGGGCTCGACCCCACTTAAAGCCTGTGAAAAATTACTGCAGTGAAGTGTGGCCCTACAGGGACCGCTGGTGACCCTTAAATAGATGCTCTTAATTAAAGGTTTTTATGTTTTCTAAATAAAATCTTTTTTTACCATTTTTATTTCTATATATGTGGTGCAAGACCTGCGCGAACTCTCTGTTGACGAAAGCTGGCGGGAAACCGCGCAGGATAGAGGAAAGTGTCGCACTCTCTTGTCGGAGGACACGACTCACTTCGGGTCACTGGGCCAGCGGAGTAGTAGTAGTAGTAGTATCTCTATATATAGAAAACTGGACGCCCGCAACTTCGTTTACGTGAATCCGTTTTTTACGGCCGTCGGTTAAAAAGTAGTCTATAGTCTTCATCGCTAAATGGACTAAATAATGCTGAAAGTATTTTTCTAATCAGACCAGTAATTCTAGAGATTAGCGCGTTCAAACAAACAAACTCTTCAGCTTTATATTATTAGCATCCATTCTTGTGTCACAAAGTTTGATTACCATACTCTTACGAAACGGTTAGACCGATTCTCATGAAATTTTGCGTGCCTATTGGGTAGGTCTGAGAATCGACCAAAATTTATTTTTCATCTCGACATTGCCATCGAAACTTTTGACGAGGTTGAAACCGCGAAGCGCCGCTAGTATTAGATAGAATTGTAAAGTAAAGAAAAATCATTCCGTAGTTTTCACGTGTAACAAACTTCCATAGAATCACAATAGATATTAGAAAAATGTAGGTCGAGCAGTGAAAAGAAGTCGTTATTTCTTTGAAGGCGTGTAATAGAAGTGAGTCACGTTTAGTATTATAGTGTCGGAAACCTAAGTCTAAATGTAGGCGTGGCTACAAGCAGGCGTTCTAAAGGTGCGGTGTCATTAATAACCTCACCTCCAAATTACTTTTGTTAAGAGGTCTTTATCAATTTGATTACATTTTCTAATTAAAACTCTTTAACGATCCTGCGGTGTGGGAAAGATGTTTTAGTAAGAGGTAGTGCCACACTGCATGCATGATGCTGAATACGCCGGCACGACCAGGGAGGTATCTCAAACACGAAGCCGGCGTAAAGTGCTGTGCTGTCGCGTTTCGTGCGGTGTGTAAGTAGCCGGTGGTCTATGGAAAGAGGAGTAGGAAGGAGGGCAACGCCTCTGTATAGCCTCTATGCGGATTTCTATTACCGTCGGTAGTCGTGGCTCCGATTGCTCGTTTGCCCTTTATGCTATAAGAAAAATATTTTCTCTGGCTCTGAAGTCGATGGTAATTTTGTATATAGCACCTGGGCATTATGTGGCTGCTATATCTTTACTTGATTATATGAGTCATTCAATATATTTTTCCATCGTCTCTGCTATAATTGAGGAGTGAGAGCGAAAACACCGCCAACTTCTCTTATTTGCTACTGCTTTTTTCTTTCTGGCGTCAAGACTAATTCACTCTTAAGAAACACACCATGCTTTCATTTGAATACCATACGTCGAGTTGTGTTGGAGTGGAGTCGGCGTGGAGTCGATATAATACGCGAACACCAGGAATGCTATCATAGCTAAGTACAACATACAAGGTTAGTTTTTGGTCACCGGCCAAATTTTCAGATTTGGTTCAGAATCGGTAACACATTCGATTTATGAAACAAATAAGAAAAATAATATAAAAAATATTTTTGCCCCGAACGAAAATAAATACCGTGTGGGTAACATAATTCGCGGTGCGCGCGGCGGCCGCACGTGGATACGAAACACAATCAGCTGTTGAGGTCAACACACTCTTCGGGTGCTAATGCGCGTAGGTATATTTACGGACCGTTTCAAATGGATGTTTATGTAAATATTAAAAATAAGTCGATAAAATTAAAACACACCCTTGAAATGATGTTTATTTCCTTATTTTTAAATATGGCCGGTGACCAAAAACTAACCCTGTATACCATGTTTGCTGACTCGAATTCATGTTTTACCCGTTCTAAAGCCACCAACATACATTTCACTAAAGCCTATGGACTACGATGTATTTGCAGTCGCCCCCGCCAGTTAAATTTTTTCAGTAAAACACGCGTTAGATTTAAATTGAGCCTCCATAAATTATTGTGGAGTTTAATTGCTTACGTTGCGAGGGTTTAAAAATGTATCTCTACCTTTTTTTTTAAATCCCACCGAGAACAAATGTTTAAGGGGAATTTTTGTTCAAATATTTACAAGCTGGTAATAAAATAATAAACTGTTTTTTTTTTCGAGTTTACTTCCTTAATAAAAGATATTTTAAGCCTGCGACATGAAATATAGCGAGTAATTAATAATTAAATGTCCTAAATGTCCTCGCAGCTAAATTTCGTCTATGGTAGATAAAGACGAGCCATCTGTACAACACATGTTGTACTGTTTCTCTCTCGCTCTCTCAAAAAAAAGAGAAGTCTTTTTTTATAGTATGGGGGGGGGGGCAAACGAG
>LUGF01041899.1:0-10057 GCA_001625245.1 Calycopis cecrops
GCCCTGACTATAACTGAGGTCCCGCCATTTGTTAAGCACACTGTCGCTAGCAGAATATAATATCTAATGTTAAGTATATTATAAGCTGTGTTATAAGTGCAATTTGTTAGATACAGTGTGTTATAGCAAATAAAGGTATTATTATTATTATTATTATTATTATACTCTCGTGACTATGTTATCTATTTGTCAATTCCACTACTAATGCGAAAGATAATAAAAGTACTATATTTGATAATATTTTATGCCAGAACGACTAAAAGAGAGAGAGAGAAAGTAGGCGCATAACCGACGGCTTAACAACCTGTTGAAAGTACCTATAGGCAGTAAAAATATTAATTTTTGTTTCTTTGTCCAAACGAAGGGTCGAAAAAATCCTCACGATCTGAGTCTGAACATGCTTACCACTAGACTAGGAGACAGGAAATATCGTATCGTAAGTCTAACATAATATATCACAAAGGCTTGTAATTATAAACTAAGCTCGCCAGCGTTAGATAAAAATATATTTAATAATTTAAATGATAGTTATAAGGACGTACGACGAACCTATAATTAAAGTGACTGAACCTAAGTATATTTTGCTAAATATATGTAATATTTATAAATGTAATATGTGTTAGTATCTATATTATATACAGTATTAATACGCGAAGCAAAGACTTCGAAAATAATTTTTATGAAAATTTCACTGACGGAGAAGCATGAAACACTTATAGTTTATGTGTAGGAGAAAATAAATTTTTAATAATAATTTTTATAAAGTACTTTAATTTAAGAAATAGAAATTATTGATGAATTACCGTACTGAAGGCAAGTAAAGAACCATAGTCACAATGACATAACACGTCATACTATTATGATACTTAGTTTTTAATTACAAAAAAGTTTCACTCAGATCGAATTTCGATCTTCGCGGGATCACTAGTGGTATGTAATAGGCATGTCTAAAATGTGTTAAAAGTATGTCGAAAAATCTTAATTTTACAGAATATGTCAAATTACTCTTACACTTGTCTCTTACACTTACTAAATGGAATATACTATGTACCTAATCATACTGAAAGTGTTATTCTGGTAGTCTATTTATGTAAATAATAAAATCAATTTTTTTTTCTTTGAACGTAAATATATAATATTAAATAGTAAATATATAAATCTGCCAATATGGTACAGAGCTGCAATGTCCTATAATAAAACAACAAAACAACACAAAACGCACTAGCGTAGCCCTTGTAACGTCGCCTTATGAATGCAGATACAATTACGTTCGAGAACAATATGACTTAAGAGTAATAAATAACTGAGCCAAGTTATTTCATGATACGTTCTCACGGGTCGGAATTTCCCCACCGGAAAGACTCGCGGTCGTCAGGATCCGGAAGTCACTTAACGTCTCGTGAACCACAACCACATTTGCCACTTCGAAGGAATATTGTTTTAGACTAATTCTTAAGTCTTATATAAAGTATATTACTGAATAATATTCGCGTAAAAAATTGATAGGAGTCTAGTCTATTCTCTTCTTCTTTATAATTTACTGCTGATAAAGCTGCGAGTAGAATAAGAAATCATATGACCTTTTGCTATATGCTATAAAGTTAAAGGTTTAGTAGACGTGAATTACGTCCTTGTCAATACGTCTGTCATAATTCTTGAAACAGATGTATAGAGCACCTTCCTTCCTCTACTAAAATGAGCCACCGTACGAAACACTAAAATATGGCTGTTTCTTTGCTTGGGTATCACATGAGAAATCGATCAAGCCGACACTCTTACAAACGGTCTCTTTACATTACATAGTTATTTAAACAATACTCATAGACTATTGTGTTTAGTTTATGTCTCCTCAGTTATGCAGTGTGCTCGTAATATCTGTAGCTAGTAGACATTCGAGCATTACAAGTACGTACTTGAGTGGAAGTGTATCTTGTTACGTCATCATTAACATGTTATGAATTTCTAATGTTACATAAAGAGACCCCCCTCCCCCCGCGGGCAGGCTGGGGTACGAAGACGGCGCTAATTAATTCGCCTCCAATAACGCCCTTGTGCTCGTGTCGAGCCGGGAGGAAAACCTGGCCTAACTAAACATGATGTCGTCGGGATGATCCAGAGGCAGCCGGACAGTTCCCAAGGAGAAGTCGTGTCGAGGCCAGCCTGTCGCTGTAGGGATCCTGTTGCCTGTAGATCCGGGAACCTCCAATTAAAGCGGCTGAAGTCACCCGCAGGGATTTAGTCGGCATGTATTTATTCCCCTTAGTAAAAAAAACATATTTAATAATGCTAACCTAATACAAATTTTAAGTAACAAATATGGAAAACTCTATCAAAAAAAAAATAGTGATAGTCCATAATACGGCTGGCGGTACGAATTTTATCCAAATGTTATTCCAAATTAGTTTGCATTTAAACTATTTTTTTACTATCGTATTATTGTTGAGTATTTTGAAATTTAGAAATTGGACTGTTGGAATAAAATATTTTCTATATTAGTGGTATAATTTATTACTATTTATGACGTTATGGTATATACACTATAGCCTTCCTCGCTTAATGGATTAACTAACACTGAAAGAATGGTTCAATTTGGACCAATAGTCCCAGAGATTATCGCGTTCAAACAAACAAAGTCTTCAGTTTTATAATACCTATATTAGTATAGATTTAAGTCAATTTATTGATTCAAACTTAGATAGTTAACCATCTGGCTTTACATGTTTAAGGAAACTATCCAAAATAAAACAACGGGAATTGTTAGAAGTATCATTTCGGTTAAGTAAGTATAACCACATTTTTACACTCATTATGTTTTAAATTAGGTATACCTACATAAAGTTTTTGAGTATAGCTCCAACTAGCTACCTTGCACAAGCGTTTAATGTAATTTAATGCTCATTTGAAACTACCACATGACAGCTATGGGCGGACGAGCAGGTTCCCCGAGCGCCGATATGGCTGTTCCCGCTGATGTTCAGTATACTTGTTGTTACTTGCAATTACATCTGCTCCACTACAATGTAAGGAGGGCTACAGCTATTATTTTAGAAAATCTAGAATGACATAAAAATATTTTTTCATACTGAAAAAAATATTATTGTTATCAAAATTGTAAGACAAAGGAAACCGTCCTTGAGAGAAAATTCACTCGAATAATGCTGCATAGCACAGTTACTGCAATTTATTTTTTAATTAACTAGCTTCTGCCCGCAGCTTCGCCCGCGTTTGAATGCATGTTATTATACATATCCTAAACCTTCCCCTTGAATCACTGTTATGTAATTTTAAAGATCTAAGCATACAGACACACAGAAGGCGGAAAGCGACTTTGTTTTATGCTATGTAATGAAGATATTTAATATTACTTATAGAAGAATGCGGAAAACGAACACAAATATGCAGTTAAATATGTGATATTTGATAGGAGAGACTGGTGCTAGTTGTCACGGAAATAACATTAACCTCTATAACAGGAAAAATAAAACGGATTCTTCAAAGTTTGGTTATTCAGTCTTAATCATTTCACATTGCACAAAGAAATAAACTATTGGGTACTCAGTACCTACTCTCTCGCCTACTAAGTTATCTCTAGTCTCTACTAGGAATGGCCGATACAAATCGTATATAGATATTAAAACGTATATTACATCAATATCTAAATATCCGATATCGATGCGCGAAAAAACTATAGGTATATTTTTTGAAACACTATATTTAAGATTCATACAAATGATATTAAACCTTATCCCACCGCAATAAAAGCCAATATGCAAATGCGGCCGCTAGAAAATCTAAATATCGAATTTCGATACGGGAAGAAACTATATATTTTGTGAAACACTATATTTAAGATTCATACAAAGGATATTAAACCTTATCGCACCGCAATAAAAGCCAATACGCAAATGCGTCCGCTAGAAAATCTAAACATCGGGTTTCGATGCGGGAAAAAACTATATATTTTGTGAAACACTATATTTAAGACTAGCTTCCGCCCGCGACTCCGTCCGCGCGGATGTTGGTCTTCGCGTGGATGGATTTATTTTTTTTCTACGTATTTTTCCAGGATAAAAAGTATCCCATTTTATGCTAAGGATAATAAGGTATAATTTTACCAAGTTTCATCGAAATCGAACCGTTAGTTCCGCGACTCCGTCCGCTCGGATGTCGGTCTTCGCGTGGATGGATTTATTTTTTTTCTACATACTTTTCCAGGATAAAAAATATCCCATTTTATGCCCAGGATAATAAGGTATAATTATACCAAGTTTCATCGAAATCGAACCGTTAGTTTTCACGTGATGCCTGAACATACAGACAGACAAAAATTTTTTTAATCGCATATTTGGGTTTGGTATCGATCCAGTAACACCCCCTGCTATTTATTTTTTCAATATTTTCAATGTACAGAATATACCCTTCTACAGATTTATTATATGTATAGATATAGTTTTTTTTCTACGTATTTTTCCAGGATAAAAAATATCCCATTTTATGCCCAGGATAATAAGGTATAATTATACCAAGTTTCATCGAAATCGAACCGTTAGTTTTTACGTGATACCTGAACATACAGACAGACAGACAGACAGACAAAAATTTTTTTAAACAGATATTTGGGTTTGGTATCGATCCAGTAACACCCCCTGCTATTTATTTTTTCAATATTTTCAATGTACAGAATTGACCCTTCTACAGATTTATTATATGTATAGATTCATACAAAAGATATTAAACCTTATCCCACCGCAATAAAAGCCAATATGCAAATGCGGCCGCTAGTAAATCTAAATATCGGATTTCGATACGGGAAGAAACTATATATTTTGTGAAACACTATATTTAAGATTGATACAAAGGATATATTAAACCTTATCGCACGGCAATAAAAGCCAATATGCAGATGTAACAGCTAGAAAAGCATATTTTGTTGCGTGCGTGTGAGTGAAATAGCAATAATCAGATATTCGATTCCAAACCTTAATCGCAAAGAATTTAAAGCTTAGAATGGAATAAGGTAAAATGTTTAAATGGCCGATGCACACTCACGGAGTATATTTGTCAGATTGTAAAAAATATGAATGATTGTGTATATAATATCTTCAATGAACTTTTAAATACGCCAGCATTACGTAATTATTATTAATTTAACATGTAATTTGTAAATTCTATTTTAATTTCATTGCAAACATTAAAATGCAGTCAGTCCTAAGCCTGTCAAGTATGAAGGAAAGTTCATTGAAATTATTAAGTTTAAAATATGTATTCACAACACATTAATACCATGTTATAACACGATATTGTTCGATATAAAGATTCAGAACATATCGTTTTATATGTTCATTGTTACAAATCATAGACCGATATATAGTTTCAAAAAATATATAGTTTCGAAATCCGATACCGAATGTCTATATATAGTTCCGATTCGAAAATGTTAAAACCCCTATATCACCCATCTCTAGTCTCTACCTACATCGTAAAGATAGATTGTTGTACTTGTTGTTCAAAAGACTTCTAGGGGGGATACATGTTCTGTATCCCCGTCAAAAAATTATTTACTTAAAGGGTTTTCTGATCAAACGGATTGGGAAGTGGGAAAGCCTATCGCTCGTCACGTCACAGTGATAGCGCGATGTAGAATCCACGCAGAGCCATCTAGCGGTGGAACAATGGAACCTAGACGACTCGTCTCTTCTATTGAAAACTATATCTTATGCCATAGTACATAGCGTGGCATTTCAATGAAATACGTTATACGATTTACCTAGGAGTGACTGCAAAGTTTGGTGTACTCACTGTACTGCTTTTATAGAGAACTACGGAACTTACAGAAATAAAAATGTAGTTTTATTTTCTGTTGAGGATACAGTCAAGGCTAAAGCCACAATTTTTAATCGTAAAGTTTGGTTAATATATATAATTTATATTAAATGTTGTCTAACGTTTGAGTGAGTAGTATTTTGACATATTATATGCGAGTGTGAGTTGCTATTTTATAGTTAACTAATGAAATATACGCAAACGTAGTAGTAAAGTTACTCACTTGATGTTTGGGCACTTGGGCAGTGAAACAACAGTGCGACGCATTTTAGATAATATTTTAGTTTTGGTTTATTTATTTTCAAAAACTAAAAAGTGTTTTAAAATATGTGGCATGGAGCAGCGCGTACCTAATTACTTTGCTTGGAAACTGTTGGTGGAAGCTCAGGCCCAAGATATAAGCAATCATCAGCGCAAACAACGAGCGATATTCCGGGCCTCATTTATTGAATTAGAGGATTTAAGTGAAACTGAATTTAGAAATAGATATCGCCTGAGCAAGAAAGCTTTCAAAATATTGTGCCAGGAGCTTGAAGAATTAACTAATTTAAAGCCTACTCAGCGAATTGATATTCAAACAAAGGCAAGTATTCTACAACAGTATTGTTTATTGATTTTATCAGACACTATTTTCTAAAGTCAATCTTTGTTATAGGTCCTGGTGGCTTTATTATTCTAAGCCTCTGGATCTTACCAGCGTCCCGTAGGAGTAGCTAAAAATATTTCCCAAAAAATGTGCAGTGTGTATATAAATCAAGTGACTCAGGCTCTTATACATCCTGCAATGATGGGGAAATATATATCTTTTCCAAGAACACCAGCAGCAAGAAGAAATGTGATTCAAAAATCAGTTTAGTCAATTTATTTAATAATTAATACCTTCACCATAATTTATATTCAAACATTATCAACAATCCTATTATTTTGTAGATTTCAATCAAGTTGGTTGTATTGATGGTAGTCATTTTAGAATATTTGGGCCACCGAGAGACGTGGAACATCTTTACTATTGTAGAAAACATTATCATTCAATAAATGTACAAATGGTGAGTTGCATATGCCCTTTTAATATTTAGACAATATGAAATCCAACTTACTCAAACTTAAGTACAACACATATGTATTTGAGTAATTAATTTTATGACATTTCAATATCGCTTGGATTGACTAATGACTGAATCGTGATATAACTTTCTAGGTTTGTGATAGTGACTGCAGGATAATGAATGTTAATGCAAAATTTGGTGGAGCGAACCATGATTCACTTATATGGGAAAACCGCGATCTTAACGAACACATGCATTCACTGCATCACCATGGTCAATTATGCTGGCTTGGTAGGTATGAATGTAATATTTAATAAATAATGTAATATAACATTTTATGTTAAAATTCCTTATGCCTGTTTTTCTTTATTCCATTATTTTTATTTATTTCTACAGGGGACTCAGGATATCCACTGCGTACTTGGCTGATAACACCATTTCTACATGCAAATGAAAACACTAGAGAAGCATTATTTAACAAAAACATGGAACAGCAAGGGTCTTTATTGAAAATACATTTGGCAGACTTAAGAATCGTTGGAGATGCTTATGTAAAGACAGAGTGCTGCATTACAAGCCTGAAAAATGTGCTAAAATTATACAGGCTTGTTGTGTACTTCATAATCTTGCACTTGATTATAATGTACCAGAACCAAGTAATTTGAGTAAGTTACAACATATTAAAATGCAATTATTATGTATATGTAATAAAAGAATCTACTCAGACAAGGTTTATTCTAATACTTTTTTTGTTATTGTAGATTTTCCAGTCCAAGAAGAATAATTTGTAGAAGTAATAAGAGAGACCTCTGAAACTGATCTCATTAGAGGAAGGGCATAATATAGAGATCAGCTAGTACAAAGACTACGGTTTTAAAAATCATGTTTATTGTGACATGACATTGTTTATACTATTTACACATTAAAATCTTAATTTAAGAAATTATTCTATTATATGCAATGTAACATATTGCAACAACTAAACAAACAAACAAAATTATTTTTATTTATTTTTACAGGGGACTCAGGATATCCACTGAGTCCTTGGCTGATAACACTATTTTTAGAAGCAAATGAAAACACTAGAGAAGCATTTTTTAACAAAAAACATGGCACAGCAAGGGTCCTTATTGAAAATACATTTGGCAGACTTAAGAATCGTTGGAGATGCTTATGTAAAGACAGAGTGCTGCATTACAAGCCTGAAAAATGTGCTAAAATTATACAGGCTTGTTGTGTACTTAATAATCTTACACTTGATTATAATGTACCAGAACCAAGTAATTTGAGTAATCTACAACATATAATGCAATTATTATGTATATGTAATAAAGGAATCTACTCATACAAGGTTTATTCTAATATTTTTTTTGTTATTGTAGATTTTCCAGTCAAAGAAGAATTTGTAGAAGTAATAAGAGAGACCTCTGGAACTGATCTCATTAGAGGAAGGGCATATAGAGATCAGCTAGTACAAAGACTACGGTTTTAACAATGATATTACAAAAGTACTTTTGTAATATCATTGGGTTTTAAAAATCATGTTTATTGTGACATGACATTGTTTATACTATTTACACATCAAAATATTAATTTAAGAAATTATTCTATTATTACAATGTAACATATTGCAACAACTAAACAAACAAACAAAATGAGTGAATAAATGTTTATTATGTTATGTTTTTTTTATGACTAAACTATCAAATAAAAACCTAACAATAATTTGACCTAATGTAATTACCATTTAATACATATTTTGTTACTCTTTAAAAATAAATGAAGAATAAGATTATCTACAGTTATAAGCTTTGTCTCAGATTAATGTTATTTATTTATAATTTGTTATGTATGATAGTTTTGGTTTCTTCTAACAAATTTGTTGTGAAGTTTATGATGAAATATGTAATAAAAATGTATTAAATAATAAAAAATATTTTTTTTTCATTCAAAAATACCTGAAGAGACCACGAATACATTATTATATTAAATTTTAATTAATTAATTATACAATTACATAATTATAATAAATGCAATAAATTTTCCAAATAATGATTTGCTGCTATAATCAAAAAAAGAAAGGAGGGCAATACATCTGTATAAACTCTGCTGTTGTTTATGAGCACAGAGCATGGGTAATTAAGAAAATGGCTTCCACTGCTTATTTGCCCCCCTATACTATAAAAAACTCAATCTTTGTTAAACTTGTTGATAATAATAATAGGTCCTTGAATAAATTTCTTATAGCGACAGTCGGCGGGCGACAACCCAGGGGAAGTGATTGCATATGTGTCGTCAATACTTGAAACCTTCTCCGAAGTACACAATTGAGAAAGGAAAAAAATTTAAACCGCGTTCATAAATCTATCACACAACTTTATGTAACACAATTTATTATGTCTCATTTTTTGTACAATATAAAAAGTTATTTTATGAACAATAATTACATTCTTTACTTAACCACACTGGAGTCCACCCCTTGAGTGTCACTTTCCGACAGTCGGAAATTATTTAGCGATGTTTTATTTGTAGCTATTTATAGTCTAATTTTGCTTGTGTTATATTTTTGCCTATGGCAAATTGATTAGTAATGCTGAACGCAACATTATTTCTATTCAGTAATGTCACGCTTAAGAAAAAAAAGAGAAATATGCGTGTCATAAAAAGTCAATGTCACTTGACACCACTTGAGTAGCGGTTACTCATTAAATTTTTTTTATTTTTAATTGTAAAAGTGAGTTTACGTAAAGAATGGACATGGAAAAGTGAGTAATTTATATTATTAACATATTTATAATATTATTTGCGTGTGTGGGCATGATTGTATATACTTATTGAGACCTTGAATATTTAAATCTAGTCTTTCATGATGACTCGCAAAAAATTATTTTCGCCATCATAAATAAGTGTTTTTTATAACAGTATACGATTGAATTACTATTATATGCATTGTACAATATCATAAACTGTAGTAATTTAATTTTATTTCTTTGAATAATATCAAACATTTTATCAAAATTAGGTGAAATTAGTTTTCACTTTTCTTCACTTAGTTTCCCGCCATTTTCTCTTTGTATGGGAGAATTTATTTTTATTTTAGTTTAAAAGACTAGAGAAATCCTTTATGAGTTAATTACAAGCTTATTTAATGTAGTTTTAATAATATAATTTACTTTTTAAAAGTAAGG
>LUGF01041907.1:0-10767 GCA_001625245.1 Calycopis cecrops
AATTCCCGTGACTAATTAGTAAAAAGTATGCCATTTAACATTGTAGATTAATATCAAAAAGGTGGATTTTAAATGTACCTTATAATACAGTCCAAAACGAATTCCAAATGTGAAGTAAAAAGCGGACTGCAGTTACTGGTTTGGAAAAACGTTTCAGTCTTAGAACCGACTAATTAAATTTTATAAAGTGTTACGAGAAAAAGAATTTATATTTTAGCGGTGCAGTCTTGTGGAGTTCTTTTTTACTTTTAGACTTTTTTCATTGAGGTGAGGGGGAATGCGAGCAGTTTAAAGCTGTTCAGACTGAAGCGGCTGTGAGCATCAGACCCTACAGCGGTGCCAAGATGTAAACTTTTTTTTGAAAAGCATATAATTGTGTTGTCACTAAACGTGTCTCCGAATGAGCCAGACCACGATGTCCTCTGACTTAGGTCTCGGAACTACGCGTGTCACGTGCCCAAGAACCAGACTTATAAGATCTTTCTTTTAATTGGAGTTTCTGAACTTTACAATTAAAATGGCACGCACACAAATTCGCAGACATGATAGACTGTTAAATATACTTTAACCGTATTAAACGACTAGTCAAGCAGAACTGTGTATCATAAAATAAACATGCTAAAGAACTGACATAAAAAATGTAAATTAGGTGTAGGAAAATCTAACACAAGCTTTCATAATTAAAAGAAGCATTACTCTACTAAATAAATACTTAGAGGCTGTTTAAATACTTGCTCATTATAAATGAAACTTATTCTAGGTCTTCATGAGTTAAAATTATAATCTTACTAGCCTTCGCCCGCGGCTTCGCCCGCGTGGATTTATGACTTCAAAAATGGTGTTGTTATTATTATACATAATCTAATATTATACTGAAATATATATTATATTAAATATATACGTATTATATGAAACAATAAACCGCTTTGAGAATCGAATTTGTCGCCGCGCATTTTAGGCGCTTTAGATATTCCGTTTAAGTCAATCTTATCGTGATAATAACTTTTAATCTATTCGTCCAAATTACTTTGTGTAAAAGACAAAGTTTATCTACATTCAATACGTAAAGTGACAGATGTATCAATTTTCATAAGAGTTCAATAAATATTCTAAAATGTGCATCTTTAAAAAATATCCAATTTAATTGAATGTTTGGTTCACTATTTTGGTCATAGTGACTTACACATAAAAGATAGATATATGCTGTCGCGGACTTTTATTTAGAACTATTTAAGATAAATAATCCGACTGTAATTATCTTTGTGTAACTCCAACGATTAGGGCAGCGCACGCCAATATTGCTCTCAGGAGGCTGATTTTTTTCCGACTTACTTGACAGTTATCGTTATATTATAACCAAATTATAAAAAATCCCTATAAATTTTAAATTATTATGTTATTCTGATATAAAAGATATATTACTGTAAAGTTTCATGAAAATCCGTTCAGCAGTTTTTGTGTGAAAGAGTAACAAACACACTCACAAACTTTCGCCTTTATAATATTAGTAGGATTCTCGCCATGTTATTAAAATACGCACACATTATTAATAATAATAATTTACTTTTTTATCTCGAAAGTTACAAAGAAATGAGGCAAAATGATTCATCGAGGATTTTACGAACCCGCGACCTGATTTCCCCCGGCGACTTAGATTTTAATGTTCTGCCGAAGAATAAATGACTGCATGGTGTTTCGTATTTATGTTTGCCATTAAATATTATCGCAGTTCCCGTTGTTTGAGCTTTATTGGCTTAGCTTGGCTTTAAATTATTAAACGAGAAATATTTATTATGTTTTTGGTGGCCTTGTTTTCGAAAACGGTACTATTTGAAATGAGTGCGTTTGCGGGGAACCATTCGATCTATTCGACTTTTGTGAGATATAATCATGAAACCAGATGACGGTGACTAGCGCAGTGGTTAACGTAGCTCGTGCAAGCTGTGTATATTCGCCAGCGGTAGAGGGTTCGACTCACGCCCAGGACGAGGCAGCTACTATGTTTCATTTGTATTTGTATAATAAAAATGCAACATGGTTGAAAGTACTAAATATAAAAAACATGAATCAACTAAATTTGCGTCGTCCTGTACCTACCCCTAGCATACAAATCCTAGATGTTAGCAGAGGGCTAGGCTGACGTAACGTGATAGGTCCATAAACTATTATTATTATTATATTTCATTCATTGACGGGTATATAATCCCAGTCTGCCATGACTACATCTAAATTGCTGACCTTGCATTTTCGTGGCAAATGTGGCCAATGGCTGCCGACAGCCTTAAATATCTGCACTATCAAAGGCATGGAAATGAGTCCCCATCATACCAACCTACAAGCTGGCATAGCCATCACTTCACCCCGGTATACTCATGATATGGTTATATCAACTTTCTCTCTGTAGCAACACCTCTACTTAACCAATAACAGTAATGCTGCATGCTGCCGGCGCCATTCAGCTGCACTGAATGGCGCCGGTACGACCACGGAAGTACTTCTTGCTCACATGACACCCCCAACAGTAGCAGATGCGCTGTCGCTTTACCTAGAAACAGAAACAGAGCAACCCCTCTGTTTAACAGTTAAGCGTATCTATGAGAGATAGTCTACAAAGTACTTTTTCAAAATATAAAACAAAAAGCTACGAACATTTTAATCAAGAAGCTCAAGAATAACAATAACGTTAAAAAGATCTGACATAATGGTGATAATATTATAATACATTTAAGAAATACAACATAAAAGTGTCTCTGGGATATAGCGTTACATAAATAATGTCTTCTAACGTGCAAACTTAGTTAAAGTAGTTGACAGTTTCGCTAAAGTAAAAAGTTAAAGAAATGTCGTCACTTTAAAAAAATAAATTAAAGTGTCCACTAGAGTTTTAAATTAAATTAGCTGGCGCAGTACCTTTTACGGAATAAAATTCTGACAGACGTTTTATGTTTTTAATCTACTAGCGCCTTGCGGTTCTGCTTGCGTAACTTTGCTCGGCGCCTATTTGTCCATTGCCTTTCTCACTGGGACACTGAATCTAACACTGAAAGAACAATTCCAATTGTAGCGATAGTTCCTGAGTTTAGGGCGTACAATGTAACAAACAAACTCTACGGCTTTGTGCAGCTTCGACATTACTATAGTGATTAGTTTATAAATATTAGGTTTACTATATTTTTTATCAATATTTTATGATGATACTAGCTACGCGCTGTGATTTTATAATAAGTTGAAATATTATACTTTGCAAGCTCTTCTGAGACTTGTTGCATAACATTTCGGAGGAGACTGGCTATAAGAACTATGAAACGAGATTCTTAAATCGGCTTGACCTTTTTAAATAAATCAACACCAGTACCAACGGCTTTTAGTCTCTTATTAAGTTAAGGTAGCTTTAGCAAGAAGCATAAAAATCGAGATACTTGTGGGTAATCTACTGCAATAATATTGTGATTAAAATTAAATAATTATTTATTAATCACAAAGATAAGAAAAACGACAAAAGATAAAGAAAAACAAATAACTTTGTACCAAAAACTTTTTATACGAGTATATGTATGTTGGTTACTTTTAGTGCGTAGTGTGCGTGTGCTTCACCTGTATTTGGGGTATAGTGTGCGTGTGCTCTGGCTGTATTTTGAATATTTCAAGGCTGTATTGAGCCGTCATGTCGATGGCAAATTGTCACGCCGTCGGTTTCGCAGATAATGTGCGTCGTGACAGCCATACATATGTGCGTCACGCTCAGTACACGAGCACCTGAACAATATCAGGTACATGTCACGTTATCTCATACCATTCACGTAGTTCTAGGAGCTGTGAGAATGTAGAGGTCATCTTACACAATATGGCGTCCCATGTCTCATGGGGATTATATGTTATCAAATAATATTAAAAAAAAATAGCCGAATTTCGACTAAGCCAGTAATTTAATTAGAGTCAAGCGCCGAAAAAAATCTGTTGCAGAACCAAATGCTTGATGTGGTCGCCGAGGCGAGGGAACAAAATAACCAACTTCCCGAATTCAGTGTTACTAGCTATAGCACTATTTTGTTTAATTCCGGGACTCAAACCCGGGACTTCACAACCTGTGTAGTATATATTTACTTTTAAAACGGATGCCATTTAAAACGGCAATGCAAATTCCTCTCTACACATTAATTAGTTAATGGATTGAGGATTATAGAGGGATATCTACATATAAATTGCACTGGCGTCAGTGGCTCGATACAGGACCAAATTGAAAGTGGATTGTGCACTTGTGTGGCAACACGGAGACGGTCAAATGCGCTTCTCAATAGAGCTGTCCCGGGATCGTTAGATGCAAATTATCGAGCTCCACTTTGGAGATAAACATTATTGAGCGGGTGCTTGAGACAGCTTATTGTTTACATTAAACCAGCTATTATATATACGGAAGTTTATATTTATGTTTGTTATTCTGTAAAAATTAATTAAATTTGTTTGTCGGAATTTTTTATATTACATTCAGTTGACACTAATACTGCTGTGCAAATCATTCGATAGTGAGTAGAAATGATTATGTTATTGAATAACCACAGTGCCAGGATACCTTGTTCATGTTTAAGATAACACATTTCTTTCCAGCCGATCCAATGTTAGTTATCATAAGAATAGAGCAAACAAGCAGGTTAGTGACTACCGCCGCCCACAGACATCCACAAGACCGGCGTCTTGCAGACGCGTTATGACTTTAAAGTTAAAAGTAAATCTTTGGACCGAATACTATACAATGTACGCCATACTTAAATGTTGGTGAAGGTATTTTAAGCATTGCGTTTGTTTCTTACAATATAAGTCCATGATTGTTTACAGCTCTGTTATCCGAGAGACTCGTAAAATGAAGAAATGGGAAATATGTGTGCGCTTCTTCTCAGCTGCTAAGGCCTTATCTAGACTCGAACGAGCTCGAAGAACTCAACAAAGTACATCACACAACTGTACCGCCATTATGGTAATAGGTGAATTAGCTATAATAAACAATCATCATTTCGACCCCAAACCTCTCTCTCCCGTCTCGTCGCCCAATGAGCACTTATAGCCATCCCATGGCTTTTCTTCGCTTCCACCTTACGTTCTGACACGAATTAAAAGCGAGAGGTACCTAACTAGCCCTCCCGTATACTGCTGCTAAGGGAGAGCTAGATAAGACATACGGGATATCATGTATCACTAGCTAGAGAATTTATGGGATATCGCGTCCCATACTGTGTGTTTTTCGGGAGGCCCGTTTTAGTAGAAAGCGGAGAGAGGACAATATTTTGTTTGCACAACCTGTTACTAGACGAATAGTATACATATAATCAGACAGCGATAGTCATCAGAAGTTGTGACACTCTTGGCCATGCAGCATGGTACTCGCTTACAATAATGCCAACGTTTGCCAATGCCAATATGGTAACTTCTTAAGGCACAACTGCGTTTAGTTTATGCTTTCAATGCGGTTGATTATTTAATTGTTTTAATTCTTTATTTTAAAAAATACGAATTTTTAAAAATAGTACACTTATACGAAAACAAATGTCTTAATTGCCTTAATAAATGGTACAAATTATATTACATAAGAACAAAAAAGTAGGTTGTACGAAGCCAGCCGTTCTTCTTTACCTATGCTCAGTAAATAACACCAAATAAAGTAAGTTAAAGCGACAAATTAAGGTCAGATCGAATGAACTAAGGTCCAATATGTTAACTTACTTAATAAAAGTGGCAAGTTAGCGGGGCACTCTGTGAGCTCGCCGTAAGTCGTCCAACTTTTGTGATTGCGTGTTTGAATTAGCGCACTGAAGGAATTTTATTATTAGTTCGCATCTCTGCGTTCTATTGAAGCCGGCATCAACGTATAGTTTGGATCGATGAGTTTGCGGCAAAGATTTTGTAACATCAGCCTGCATCGTTTCACTTATTTAAAGTGGCTTTACTGCGTTGCAGACAAAACGGGCCGGAAAAAGCAACATCTCGCTCATTAGATTCCGCCGTAACGTGACAGCTGTGCTGTTGCATTTCGTGGCGTGTTTCAGGCGGCCCATTAAAGAGAAGCCAAAAGAACATCGAAGCTCCAAATTTTGCCTTCTTACACTATAACAAGTCGGTGTTTTGTTGGGATTTCTAGATGTCCCACTGGACACAGAGTATAGAAGGTGCGCGAGCACCTGACTTAATTATACGGAGAATAGTATAATTCAAAAAATTATATAAAAAACAAATGAAGTCTTTAAATGTCCTTCGGCTAAATATATTTCGGCTAATTGGACCAAATTGAACATAAAAGGTTTAATACACAAATTATATTATTTCGTACATTTCATTTATTATTATTATAGAAATAAATTATAGTTGTTGAATAAAATTTAGATTAAGTACGAATGTACCTATTAGACGTTTGAAAGCCGAAAAGGCAGAATATGTTAGAAAAACCTACATTTCATATCATCTTATTTCGTACACATATTTGAGCAAATACAAATTAATATGCTTTGATTTGATTCGTTTCAATACTATCCAAAAGATAAAATTTGTATAGTCCAACTTTTTACTCCAATTTTAGAATAAACTGGCTGGCTCGTCGGGGTATTAGTTTTAGCGATATGACAACTCTAGATAAAAGTAGCGCAGAGAGCTCAGCCAATGAATTTTCCACTCTAAATTATTAACTGCATAGCAATTCAATAAAAGAGTGGTAAGACCCAGTGTCGAAAATTGAGCTCGATGTGGTTAAAGTGTTTAACTTCAACCAATTAAACATTTGCATGATGCACAAAAGTGCATGATATTATGTAAAATTACAGATAAATCAAAATAGCACAACACAATTTGATATAAATTATTTACGCAAATACATCACAAAATAGATAATAATTTTGAGAATATTATACATATTTTATTGGACCATATTCGATCAAATTTGATATGTATTTTAGATCAGCACTTCAGATTTGGTAGTTGATTTCCCCGAGGGGCGAGCGAACACTGTGACCGTACATGGTACGTTCGTGTCTAATACAGCCCACCTCCATGTAACGGTGAAAATTAATTCATATTTTGTGTATTTTACTCGATTACGTTATATCAACGAGAGTAAGGTTTTTCGAGCATGTAGATACAGCCTAATAAGCTGAGTGGCAAGTTAAAAAACCTGAAAAATAGAAGCATATAAAACTGTACTATTTCCTTTCCTTCCCTAATGCAAGCCAGAACACCTTCGACACAAGAATAATATGACGAAATGTAAAAGGAAACCGGAATGGAAACGCTCGTACAAAGCCGCCGCTCGGGTGGGCAACTGCTCACGCGATCCGACCGAGCAACGCAGTTACAGCGCGGCCACACGACAGACAATACCTCGGGCTGGCGCGGTGGCAGTTACATTGCAAATACATAAATAATGCCTGTATGAATAGGTGCGTGTGTAATGTAGAACCAAGCTGTAAATCCTATTGTAGACGCAGATTTCAAGACGTTCTTAACATTTCAACAATCATTCCGTGGTCTTTTAGTAAATAATCTGCGTTTATTTAGGCATCGGTAGTCATGAAAATGGTTCCGACTGCTTGTTTGCCTTCTTATACTATAAAAAACTCATATCATATACCATACTAAACTAAGAAGCCGTGCAGTATATTGTTCATTTAACTAAGCAGAGTTCTTTATTTATACAGCCACTAAATGCGCCCGTGTAAATTTCGATCCCGTGGAAAATAGAAAATCATCCCCATGGCATCCCGTAGAATTTTTTTTGGGAGCAATACATATAATGTGTTAACCCAAGTTACTTTCTATGTGTGTCCCAAATTTCATGAAAATCGGTTCTGTAGTTTTTGCGTGAAGACGTAACAAACAAACAAACAAACTTTCGCATTTTATTAAGCAATATTTATCGCAATATTAGTGAGATTATTCCCTGATAAGTCTAGAATATTTGTTAACTTAATTAATAGTTAACGTTAGGTGGATATTAATAAATGTGTCTAATAGAATAAAATAACGTTCCTGTATTAATTTACAATATACCAGTCGGTATCCAGCAAAACTTTAGTGTTTATCAACTGACCTCTTAAATCTTTTTTAAATGGATTTTTATTCTTTAATATGTTAACAGTGATTATGAAGTAGGTAAAACAATATTTAATAAATAAACGAAGATATTTTCCAGCTGCGTACTGCAGCTCTCTTATCTATACTTATTTAATGGCTGAAAGAAGAGTACGAATTTGATCTGCGGAAATCCCTCCGTAAATCAGAGCCAGATTACGGAGTAATCCTGGAGTCAGACGGCATATCTGGTATGAGATAGCGTTGGATTTGGTGACGGTAAAATTAAAAGTTGCGTTTTGACTGAGTCAAGTTAAAAGTCCTATCAATTAATTCCGGTTAAAATGAAGTGTTTCGTCATTATGATTAATTATTATAAATGTATTTAACCATTGGCTGGGTGATTTTCGTGTATACGTTTGTATATGTACTGGTGTGCGTGTGTGTATGTCTTTTTGCGTGTTCTCCGAGGCACAAGGTTCTAACACCGCTAATTTCTAACTCCAGACTGTTATTAATATGCAACTACTTAAATTGTTTTTGTTTGTCAATTAAAAAGATTAATGACATTAAATAACTGCGTGCAAGCACGGCTTCTGCGCTACTCTCTTTTTTTGGCTTGTCATTACAATCAGAGATATTTAAAACACTTCCTACTCCTTCTATCTTCCTTCCATCGCGGTTTTTCATCAGGCTGTAATACGCCGATTATTTTATCAAAGTGGTGTTAGTGGTTAGGTCGTCGCCCTAAAGACATAAAACACTTAATATGTTTCTTTAAGAAATGATCAAGAAGCTATATATCATCAAAATACAATATACTTTTTTAGATAAAAATAGGTACCAGAATAGGTGCCGTGGGTGAATCTTGTGAATAAAAGTAATATCTGTACCTAACATTGTAAATAGCAAACCAACATTAACCGTTGTAAGCTTGTAAAAGATTGTTAACAACTGAAAGCAACAAGAGATTTCTTTGTAAGCCTCGTCTGAAGTATCGACTGTGCTCACAATCAGGGGTTCGCAACTAATGGCACAATCATTGCAGAAAACAGAATTTTCTCCCTCTGCCTTAGGCATTAAATTGTTCTGGTACCGGTTTATAAATAAAATGGATAAAACTTGTGTGTACAATTGAAAGGCTTACTGTAGAATTATAAGAAAAGGGAATATACCCACATCAGTAGTGGTACAATAGTTGTAATGAAATTTCACTTTCAACATAAACAAAAATAACTTTTTTTAATACCACGTCGGTTTTGGAATGGTCAATGAAACCCAACATTAAAAAGCACCAATAATTTTTGGCTGCCTGTCATAGTAGGCAAATCATAGGAGGCATTATCATAGTCACCAACCCTAAGACATCCGCAGAGGTTATACAGAAGCCTTGCCGTCCTACTTCCTCCCCGACATAAGCTAGCCTCCTCGCTCGTGCATGCATGCAACCTCTCACTACTGAATACTACTAAATGCTGTATCTCATTATGATAACACAAATATCATAGTGGGGGATCGGCCGTCATGGTATTTATTGAATACGGCTAATAAAAGCTGATAATAATGCTGCCTGCACTCGTATTCAATTCTGCGTTAATTCAGTCAACTGAACCGAAACTACACAAGTTAGACAAAACAATACGCTGTTAAAACTCGTCATTGAAAATTGTTTAATTGATAAATTGATTATTATCTACGTAGTGTTTGTTATTGATCACTAGCTACACCCCGCGGTTTCACTCGCGTAACTTTAGATCACACATGAATATATGGAATATACTTGACGACTTATTCTCAGACCTACCAAATGTATACAGAAAATTACATGAAAATAGATTGAGACGTTTGGGCAGATCAACCACAAACATCGTGACACGATAATAATCATATATAGGGTTGATTAGAGCAAGAGGCATTAAATGAAACCACATATACTACAAGTGCCTACAGTTAATCCGAAACTATTTAAAAAAAGTTTAAGACGAAAACACTTTTCAAACAAGTTAAATAGCGAAAAATTGCTAACACTCTTTGTACCGGGCGGCTACAGCGAGCACGGGGTGAATGACCCCAGACGGCCATAGTCAGCGATCAGCTGCGATACAGCGTGTACGAAGTGAGAAAAAACTTTATAAAAATCCTGAGGCTAAACTATTCCGCTCCGATTGATCTAATTTTTGTGATGTAGCCTGGAAGTGATACACAAAATATGCGGTTTAATTTAATGCCTCTCGCTTGTATCAACCTTGTAGGTATAAGAAGATTATGTTTAAAGAATGATTATGTCTAAAAAAAGTCATTCGATTTCCATTTTAACACACCTAGTCTTAGACTAGCCATTATTAGTTATTTTAATAAAGAGGAAAGATTTTTCTTTAATACAAAACTGCAATATAAAGAAGTGCCGTGGACTAACTATACTTTATTATGATTGTACATTTATATTTTTGACGCGCACCAAAGTGGACACAGTCGGCTAGTAATAAACAAACTCCGAGTCCACACCCCGTCTACCAAACGTGAAGAGCAACACGAGTCCGCCCCGCACGATAGTTCCAAATATATACAGAGTGTTGTTTGCGCGGCTCCAATACGCCCGGGGCTAATTTAAATAAACACCCGCTAGTTAGCGCCGACTCCATATTATTCAGAACAGTTCCACGCTCGCACATTTACATATTTCAAAAACTGTTCATTTGTTACGAGCTTTTTGTATAA
>LUGF01041908.1:0-12984 GCA_001625245.1 Calycopis cecrops
ATTCGTATCAACAAAACGAACGAAACGAAAACGATTAATGAGAATAACAATGTAAAATAATGTAAAAAAGAAACACTTTACCTTTGGTTTTTTCCGTATTCACTATAAACTATTTATTTAATCTAAAAATCAAAGCAATAAATCAAATATTTTTACGAATCTGGGAATTATGTACTTAATTTTAATTAATTTAGAAAACATTAAGATGATGCCTGCTCAACATTACCTACGATAAATCATAAAAGATTTTTTAGCAAGGCTTGCAGACGAAAATGATACAATAATATTGGATAAATACTTTATTATTTGCCATTAAACGCAAAAACAATACAAAAAGAAGCATTTATGGTGTTTCGAAAACACAGGCTCATGCAAATAAAAAGTATCAAAATGTATAGGACATATAAAAATAGACATCATTATCATCTAATACAGACACACAATACGAATTTCATCTCAGGTTTGTAATTACCATAGAACCCGGAGAATTCTAAACGAGGCACGGGAATTTACGACCATTTGTAAACTGTAAGCTCAGTAGTTCGAACATTGCATCCATTTGATAGGTTTAGACCGGTGTAGCCTATGAGTTCAATGCTGAAATCTCTGTGACGTCACCTTTCTCGTAAAATTAAGACTACTCATCTGGTAGAACTCGATCGACTCGAGTATATGTCGAGATCGACTATGGTTTAGAATAGAACCAATTGTTACGTAAATGTAACAATTTTCTTTAATTTGAGTTGATTGAATTACGATTTTTTACACATATATTATACTCGGTGTTTACAGTAAGTTGTGGTGAATTGTCTCACAGTCTAAACCTAGCATTGGGCAATTTTTCGACCCGCTTTAAAAACAGTATGATTCATACAAAGTACAGCACAAATGAAGTGTGTATTAATTCCCGTACCTACATAATCATATAATTATTTCAAGTGATACTCATAATAGAAGTAGAACGAGATCGAATAATTGAGATACAAGTACACCACGAGGGGGCAGTCTTAACGTCCTAAAATAATTGTATCACATACCTAATACTGGACATGTCACAGTTGCAAAATATCACACCAACACATACATAATATGTATCTATGCACTACGTATACGAATAAAATAGGAATCGTATTTTGTTCGGATATGTTAAAATATGAATTTAATTGAAGCGGTCATACACGAATTGCATTTATAAATACAACAATGACGCAATGCAAAATTTGCAGGTCAGTCTCAAAATATGAGTTGTTCAATTTGTCAGTCTTCAACTACGACTAGGTTTTGTGATTCAGTCCAAATTCAGCGATCAATTCAAACATTTTCACACTAAATCCAATATAAAATACATACCACATATTCATTCCTAGGTGTCATTAATCATATAAAGGAACCTGAATTTGAAGTAGCAAATTTTCAAATTGAACAAACTCGGAGATCCTTTGAAAATAATTAAAATCTAATTTGCACTCGCATAAATCAATTGTAAATTTTAAAATAACGGGTTTCTTTAAATCCATACAAAACACATCAAAACTAAATATCTGTTTACCGATCGAGAAAAACTATCATTAAGAAGATATTTACACTATCCAATTTCATGGATTCTAAAGGCTAAAAAGATACGATAAGAATTTATCTGCGTATAAAACCATTCCTCGATATATGTCTGTGCCTACAGATACTTGACAGTAAAATATAAGTTATCTGCGCAGTGTGTGGTGCTCCTTACGTTTAGTCTAGAGAGCGATATTGACAGATATTCGTTCAGATACAGATATCTTACCGCATTGCATAGTTGTGACAGCCTTAAGTAGGCTTGCCAACCGTCCCGCAATACGTGGGACGTCCCCTTTCTGGAACCTTTAACAACACGTACCGCTCAGGGTATGTGCGGGACTCTAAATATCCCGCTTTTCTGAATAAGTTACAATTTCAGCTTAATACCATATGCATCGACTGTGCACGACCATCACCGTCACCAATACAGCGGCATTACGATTGGTAGCCAGTGCATCTCAAGAAAATACTCTTTTAAATAGTACTAATAGTACCTAAATATTACTATTTTTGAAAAAAAAACCTGTTTTTAAATAAAAAATTGTTGAATCCCGCTTTTTTAACCCTTGTCCCGCATTTGAAATCATTTTGTCGCGCAAAGTACTTAGAAGTTCGCAAGCCTAGCCTTAAGGGCGAATGGTGCTAATATGATGAACACACTTTATGTTGGTATCTGAGCTTAGGAATCCTAAAATGTACAATCCAATGCACAAGAAAATGGCGTCATCAACCCATACATCACGAAAAGCCTGTAAAACGCGCATAGCACATTGAACTCATAAAATTGGATAGTTTAAATACCTTGTAAACTTAAATTAGACACAAAATTTAATCCTAACGAAGGCACTTATTATAAATGATTATTTACTTACTTTTGCGGTATACGATAATTACGATTATAAGCAATTGTAAATCTTAATACTAATATAGTGACCTAAATCGAAAAATGTAAATAATGTATATCCAAAAATAAAAAAAATGGTATCATAATAAAAAAATAATGCTGCGTGGTAGATTATGCGTGTATATATAATGTATTATACGGCACAATAGTTTTTGCGCAGACGCCAAGTTTTCACATCCGTAGATATAATCGTATCGGTATAATGCAATGTTGCAAAATTGCGTGACTTCTAGAACAATGTCTGTGACAACACGTTATGCGCGAGTTTCCGTGCGTTAGCACGACCCAATCTGACTTACCTACTAGATATTTTTTTAGGGTTGTCACCTCTAAAATTAGTATATTATAATTGATGGTGGTTGCACACGTCGCTTCCTTAGTTGTAGTAATTCTGGTTTAATATATTATGTCTTATTATTTGTGACGCCTGCGCGGCTGTGGACTTAACTAATTTTCCATTACATCATTTTTATTAAACTACAGAACCACTAGAGATGATTTTGTTAAATTTATGTAAAATCTGGTAACTTAATCAAGCATGTGCAATGTGCAAGCTAAAGACAAGATATAAACATGCTGTATATCCTATGTGATGTTCTAGTCTCACATATACTAATACAATTAAAAGGAAAGTCGTGAAAGATATGAGTTTTAAAACTATGGAGATATTGAAATTTCAGCATCTTCTCTTTAGTCTTTCTCGGTTTTCTCATCCACGTTTTAGTTGTTAAGGTATATTTCTATTTTCTATGAAATGTTAACGTCAATATCATATTTAGTAGTAGTAGTTGTAGTAGTTTAGTAGTTAGTTTTATAATATTAGTAGCCAGCTGGCTACTAATATTTCTACTGCTTATATCTTTCACTGTAATAAAATGCATTAGAACAACAAAATCATCACTATTGTCACTAAAACTAATGTATAAAATGTAAAATGATTAGTATACTTAAAAATAAATGTGAAATTCACAATAATTTTAGGAACATAAAATTTGAAGTTGCCGTTTAAAAAATGCGAATTGAATCAGACTTATCAAAATTACAATTTTATAAACTCAAGTTAGGTATAATGGTATACACTAGTAAATGCGTGTTCTTAGTGCCAGCAATTAATGATCCACAAACAGGCTGTGGGCGATCAGATAATCGTGAAGAGGCGTCAACGGCGGAGGCTGGTGATGTGGGAAATGCGGTTGGTGCATGTGATCGCCATTTTCTTTATCGTGACGCCTATTGCCGTTCCATACTGGAGGATTCATCAGATTCCTCGATTCCTTCTTCACGCTCGGAGGATGGCTGTGAGCGACGTTGGCCTTGAGTACTTCGAGCTTGTCAGTGATGATGAGGTGAGCCTTGCACTTCCACTTGGACCCGTAGGCCGTGCAGCTCCATCTGTGGGCGTTGGTGCGAGCCTTCAAGTGCTTGTAGAAGGTGAAGTTGTTTAGGCGCAGATTGACGCGGCCGTTCGGGCGCAGATAGAACTCGACTGTGGGAAAGACACCATAAGTTTACCATCGACTCTGTACATGCAGTAGACTTATAGCTAAAAAGGTATACATACATCTCACTCATTAGAATTACAGAAAAGAGTGCTTTTTCTTTTTTTAAATAATGCTAATGAGAGAGAAATATATTGGTATCTTTGTCTTTCTATTATACCAGATATAGGATTCAATTAAAACTTAAAACTAACTAAAACATGCAAATGGGAGTTGGGAAGAAATTATATCCACGTAATTATTATATATTTATGATTAAACATTAATATGTATAAAATATGATTGCTAAAACAAAAAATTAAAAAATAAACTAATCTACACTTTTTATTTTTTTTTTTTTAACATTGATAAGTATTTATTATGTTTCTCTTACGATTATTTAATGCTATAACATATTGCTTATTTAATTTTAGCTACACATTTACTTTTAATTTCAAAGCTTATTACGTTTACTATTTTTGGATAGAATGAGTTAGAGAAACTGATCGTCACTACATCATCTTAGTCAATTTCTTTCAAAGTGTCTCATTTTACCTACAAATGCCGCTAGATTTTGATGTCAAATCTGTAAAAAAAACTCATTGGATTTCTTCAAATTTGACATCAAACTCCAGCTGCATTTACTGTCTAAAAAAACTTTAAACTATTGTAAAAACGAAACAATATAGTTCATATTTGCACGACGTAATAGGCATTATATTGGAATGTAGCGCGTGCAATTACAAACTTTAAGGTTATCCGACCAACGCTTGCCCATGGGGAGTCACAACGCCTACGCAACGCAACGACAACGGCGTGTGACGCAGCGTTATCGTTTCAACGCAGCGTTAACGTCGTTTCAACGCAGCGTTGACGCTGCGTAGCGATGGCTTCCTGTTCGGAAGACTTCAGTAGAATAACCTGTAATGGCGTTTCAGTTTTGAAAGTTCTTTTTGAAATTTCTTTTCCCAAAAATGGTAAACGTATATAGCCTTAGTTCTTCACGCAGGCGCTGGCTAATCCTAGTATCCGACTCGTCCTTGTACGTTACCAATTTTCACGGACAGTTCACTCTCATTTCGATTTTTGAACATTTTCTTTGCCTGCAACAAATGAAATTCTTGTAGCTAAATGGTTTGTAAAACCTACTTAATAGACATTATGAAGTTTAATAAATTGATACTTAGTATGAGTAAGAGTTTATAAATGTTTTAAAAGTTCCTCATATGCTAAATTAAGTGTGTGTGTGACTTAGCAAAGTGCCAGTGTGCCTCAATAAATAAATAGATGCATATGCAGGAAAAACAAATGTGCAGTATGTGTCTTCGTTTTGACATACGAATCCCTACTAATGATTCGCTAAAATCTATCAAGACATTAAGGCTCCAGTGTGCCAGATAAAATAAGGACCTGTATTTCAAAGGCTCTACTTTCTATTAGGTATCTAGGTAAATTTTGAAGGAACGATGATTGTAGATATTTATTTTTTATTTATCGACTGTATAAAAGGTTACATCTCGACAATTTTTTATAACGTATTAATAGATGACATAAAACGGGTCTAAAAGTGAGGCGAGGTATATGCTTAATTAAATATTGTCCTCTTTAAGAAATGTATACGTATATTATATACAAATATAAGGAGTACAAGCGTGTGAAACAATACAGCTGCCTGTAACGGTGCATGTCGCTACGTCTCATGTCCGTTCATTTCAAAATCATGAGCAAACTCCAGACGCCTGTCACAGCTGACACATATTTTATGCCTTTTCTTTTTTAATGTTTAAAAAATTTTTCATAAATGCAAAAAACAAAGAAAACATTTACGAAAAATACTTACTTCTTCCTCTTTAAGTTTCTGATTCTTAATACACTCAAAGGAATACGTCGAAGGCGGATGTGTGTGTTCGGTCTGGGCCCTGATCACCAGCATATCCTTGGTGACGTGCAGGAACCCTCGACAAGACCTGGACCCCATCTGCGTGCAGCTCCAGCGGAACCCGTCGCGGAGCACCTTGTGCTGGTAATACGTGTAACCGTTGAGCATTAGCAGGTCCTTTCCGTTCCGACCTTTTACCATCAGTACTGAAAAATATACGTTAGTTACCGACATGTTACATAATGATTGGTTTTTGATAGATCGAGATATAGAGTCAAGAGTATTCGTAACTGCCGCACTGTGGTCCAGAAACGGGTTCGCAGTCTCAAAAATCTCTTATCTCTTATCTAATCATTATGTTGAATATATAGGTTTTTAATTCATATTTACCTAATAAAATTATAGTATGCAAAAAATGAATATAAAAACGAGATTTAAAAAGAGATTGGAGTGAAATATTATTTAACTATGACGTAAAAAATATTTCCATTATTATTTTTATGTAGATTATACTTTAGACTTTAGAGTACTAGTATAGTAGAGTAGGAGGTATAGTA
The DNA here is from genome assembly GCA_001625245.1 of Calycopis cecrops. Lineage (NCBI taxonomy): Eukaryota > Metazoa > Arthropoda > Insecta > Lepidoptera > Lycaenidae > Calycopis > Calycopis cecrops. The sequence goes on from LUGF01041908.1 coordinate 6,376, forward strand.
CATATTATTTTATTAAAATTTCAGAAAAATCCTTGAGCATGTTGGCTTCATCAAGCAATTCATTTCCTATAGTTATTACTGGTGTTACTTTAGTTATTTTTAAAATATATGGGTATTTCTCTACTAACGGGAAAATTTTACATGAAATCTGTCCTGCTCACTTTTTATTCTAAAATTAGGTTAAAAATGTATTGAATGAAAGGTAATAACGAGTGATTTACAAGTATAAAAAAGGCCGGAAGATTACTCTGCTAGTTTAAGTTTTAGAACAAATTTTGTAAAAATTACTCACAGGGGACTGTCGGACTATCCAGGGGACTGTTTTTTATTTAATAAAACCACTGATTTTACGAAAGAAACAAATAAAAACTCTTTATTTTTGTAATTATAATGAAAACAAAAGAAAACCTATCAAAATCAACAATCATATTATCATAAACATCTAACCCAAGTAATTTTTTAATCAGTCTCACTGATCCCTTAATTATCCAAAAATGCCTTATGAACGTATTCGAAACATCCTTGAGAATATTTTTTTTAGCTCGATACGTGGCACAATGTGTTTTCCACATCTTTTTTGCTGCTCTATGTTCCCTTGGATTCATATCTTTTGCTAGTTTTCTAACTCCTTTTTCTTTTTTTTTTGGTATTTTTGGCACTCTTTTCCCTCATTTCCTCCCTCTTTTGAGGATCATTTTTATTACGTTCTTATCTTATTTTTTCTGCTTTTCTTTTATTTTCTAATATTTCTTCCTTTGTCTATTTATCCTTTTTTTTTGAGTGGCATGGTGACTAACTGTAAGATCAAAAGTGATGGTATATTAATTTCACATAATTATCAATTTAGCAACTGGCATGGTAAATCGTTTCTAACCTATTTTTGTAATAACTGTAGTGAAAGATAATAACTGCACATAATCTATTTAGTTGCTACTTAAACTTACATAAAACACAGTTTCCTAGAAGCCGTATCAGTCCCCTGTGTTGCGTCGACACAGGGGACTGTCACCAGGGGACTGTGTTTTCTGGCACAAAACTGGACTATATTAATTATTTACGAATCCTAGTTTATTTCATAGCTAAATTAGTTATTGTACGTTTATTTTCGTAATCTACAATACCAAAACCATACTATAATTAGGATATTAACCACTCAAATTACTTACCAGGGGACTGTAATGCGTAGCGGCCACGACGCGTGTTTCGGCAACAATGGCGTAGAATGACACCAACCGCAAAATGGCATCGCAGTTCTTACTCGATAGAAACGAACTTCACACTGTTAGCGTGTTATTCAACGCAAGATTGAGTCGTTACCATAGACTATACAATTTTAGCAATTTTTTAAAATTGAACTAGAGGACTGTGCACAAATATTTAGGACAACTTTTAAGCGGTATTTTGAAATAATTATTATTATATTTGTGAAGTATTTGTTCAACATATACAATTCTCAGTATCTTTAGTTTTATAATTTACTTTAACTTTGTTACGCTTTACATAAATAATATTTGAAAATTGGTTTTGAAGTAAAGATTCTGGGATTGGGACACGCCAGGGGACTGTGTTTTGACAGGTTGAGATTAAGAAAAAAAAAGATTTTGAAGATTTACATGGTGAACAAGTAGGTAGCCTGGAAGGTACTGGATTATACTATAATTTTAAATATTTTCTAATAATAAAAAAAATCCACAACAATGTGTAAATTGCTTGGGACATCAACTTTCCCGTTAGTAGAGAAATACCCATATGCATCTGATGTAAATAATAATTAATTAGCGTAGAACATCTCTAAACATTTTATAGAATGACGAAAGTTGTCTGTAATTTTGTTACCGGGCTCTCGTACATCTTCTTGTAATAATATTTTACTTATTGGCAAAATTTAGAAAAGTCAAATAACACTTTCCCCACGTAGGGACTTTATGGAAAGATAATCACATGCATGCTATAATTAAATACAAGTATAATATGTCATGGACACAGGTCCATGGCATACCGCCCCAATTTAGTAGCATTTGTTGTATTTGTGGGTGAAAATGTTAATATATAGCCGTTTTATCAAATTTTCATCAACACCAGGAATGTTGGCAGAAAAGCTATAGTTTGTAAAAAATCGGGCTACTGATAACCACCATCCACCAATCCACCATCAATTCTGTTACCAGCTTCTTGTCGTAGTCGTGGTGCTGTCTATATGGAGGCCAAGTTCATTTCGGATCATTTTGTACATTTTTTTAAGAATAGAATAGAAGACCTTCATTTAGACAGGTATATACATATTACTTTATTGACTTGTTGCTTATCATTTCTTAAACGACTTTTTTTTTATGATATAGGGGGGCAAACGAGCAGTCAGAGCCATTTTCGTGACTACCGACGCCCATAGACATCCACATAGACTATAGAGGCTATACAGATCCGCTGCCCTCCTTTCTCCTCCCACCTCCATGGGCCACCGGCTACTTACACACCGCACGAAACGCGACAGCACAGCTGTCACTTCACGCCGGTCTCGTGTAAGCGAGAGGTACCTCCCCGGTCGTGCCGGCCCAATTCGGCTGCATGCAAGCATGCAGTGTGGCACTACCTCTTAAACTTAAGAGTAAGTCTCTCGAGATAAATATGTGTGTATACCTATAGTATATGTACACAGTGCTAGAATATGTATCTGTTAGCATTTTTCCATCAATCATGGTTAACAATAGTTAATTTTGCACTTGTACTTCCGTGCCTTCTTTATTAATGCGTACAGTGATGGAACAAGTTCATGTACTTGCTTCTTGATATCAACAACGTGCTCTGGAGCCTCCATGGCAAATGTTATGGAAATGGGTCAGCAGTACCGAACAGAAGAGCACGTACTAACGTCAGCAATTGACAAAATGGCATATGTTATTAGCAGGTTCTCATCTGTCAAGGCCTGTTTATATTCGCTATGACCAGATGATTTGTCACAGCCATGCCATTTAAAGTATAACTTCAGCTTCTTGACTGTCGGTTTGTATACGGAATTAATTTTGAGGATTCCAGTACGGTCTAAAAGTTTTAGGAGTTAAACAGAAGTTCTAATGACTAATGTCATCTATTTCAATGCTATAATTTAACGTATAGCACATTTTCTTAGCGCTTATTATATGGCGGAAAAAGTATATTTTTTTTTAGATAATAAGATTTGGATAACCGAGACCTTAATATTCCGTATTGAGATTTTGATAAATCTTATTTATAATAATATAATAATAATAATAATTTTTATTTGCATAAAACATGGTTATACAATGAGATGTTACACACGTTTAGGTTGGTACACATGTTTTGCTACTCTCAATATAAATAGCATGCAAAATTATAAATGAAAGAAATATAAAATACACAATATCCTTAAACTATTATATAAACATTTCCTTTAATATTTAATTATACATTTATGACTTTATTTTATGACATCTTTAATACTGTAGAAATTATTTAGAAGTATCCACTCATACAATTTAGTTTTAAACTTGGTCGGTCTTAGGTTTTTTATATCATTTGGTAACTTGTTAAACAACTTCACGCACGTACCCAAACAGCTCTTGTTATATTTGCTTAGTCTGGGATTATCGTCAACAACTAACCTATGCGGGTCTCGTCTGCTACGATGTCTTATGTCGTCCGCCGCTGTAAAAAGATATTTGTGCCTGTATACAAACATACCTATTTCAAAAAAATAAAGTGCCGGTAGAGGTAATAAGCCAAGTTGTTTGAATATAGGTTGACAAGATTCGTCTGGTCGGAGCCCACATAAAGCTCGGATACATTTTTTTTGCGCTATGAACACTCTGTTATGTTCTGTGCTGTTGCCCCATATAATTAGGCCGTAGCGCAGAAGGGATTCTATGTATGCCCGGTATGATAAGATAGCTGTTTTTTTATTTGTTACTCGTTTTATTTGTTTAAGGGCAAATGCAAATTTGTTTAACTTAGTAGACAATTCTTTTATATGTAATTTCCAGTCTAAATTACTATCTACGGTTATTCCTAAAAATTTGGTATCCGTGACTTCTCTTATTTTTGCTATATTGAGTTTTATCTGATTATTATTATTATTGCTTCTATTAAATATTATGTATTTTGATTTATTTAAATTAATTTCGAGATTATTAACATTATTCCATTTGATTAATTCTTCAATTGTATTATTAATTTCATTTTCATGGTCATTTAATGTGTTATACTTTTTACTTGATGTAACAATAATTGAAATGTCGTCCGCATATAGTATACATTTGTGTTGTGTAATTTTTACAACATCATTTATGTATAAAAGGAATAGAATGGGCCCTAGTACGCTTCCCTGTGGAACTCCGTATCTGTTGTGCTTATACTCAGATGAATACAATGATACTTCGTTATTATTATTTATTTTAGAGATAGTAACGCACTGTTGTCTGTCGGTTAAATAGGTAGCAATCCACTGATGTGTAGGCCCTCTGATACCAAGATTTTCCAGTTTTTGCAGTAGGAGGTCATGTGAAACTAGGTCAAATGCTTTAGATAAGTCGAAAAATAGCCCAGTGGTGTAATTATTATTATTAATACTTGTAAGTGTTGCTTTTATAAATGAGAAAATTGCTAACGTGGTGGACTTTCCTTTTTGAAATCCAAACTGTTCGTCTGATATAATTTTATATTTCTGACAAAAATCAAGAAGTCTTCGTAACATGCACTTCTCAAATATTTTCGATATGATGGGTTTAATAAATAAACCCATAGCTTTGTTTTTGAATAATAAGTGATTGATTTTCCATTATTTCTCAAATACTTAAGAACTTTCTTCTCATCTTCTTTCCCAAATGTATTAAAAACTTGAAACAATTTTTTGACTCATTGCATTTTAGCAAGAATTCGATCATTAAATAATAGAAAAAAGTAATTGTAAATCGAAATTAAATAATTTGTTTAATGAACCATTGATTTACATCAAAATAACTTCGACATACGTTCGTTAAAACCATTTTTGAGGTGGCGTTGTTTGTGTAAGTGATTGATTTTCCATTATTTTTCAAATACTTAAGAACTTTCTTCTAATCTTCTTTCCCAAATGTATTAAAAACTTGAAACAATTTTTTGACTTATTGCATTTCAGCAAGTCATTCGATCCATTAAATAATAGAAAAAAGTAATTGGAAATAGAAATTTAATAATTTGTTTAATGAACCATTGATTTACATCAAAATAACTTCGACATACGTTTGTTAAAACCATTTTTGAGGTGGCGTTGTTTGTAGTGCGGCGTGTATGTATGAAGAAACGAATGAATGTGGAGGTCAAGTATAGATCGTGACTTGTGGCACCAGGTTCTCTATGCCTAAGTATAGAAAGGGATCCGGCGTCAATATGGATTGTTCTTATCATTTTATATTTCCAAGTCAGGTGTTCATTTTTATAATCGTTCGGAAATTTTTTCGTTGAAAATATACCGTTGTTTGTAAAATCAACCATATGCCTTTATTATAATTTATTATATTATTTTATATAACATTATAGAATTTTATTCTATAATAATTTTAATATTTTATACTCATTTACTCATTTATTATTATAAATATAAAGAAATAAATAAACATTTATTTTGCGAGATTCGTAGGTACAAAAAATAAAGCAAATAACAATTTTTCACTCGTTGCAATTGCATTGGTCTCAAGCTCGGCGGCTTGCGCCCAAAAGATATTAGTCTGTGTTTGGTAAAGATTGTGTAAGTTCTGTAAAATATGATTCCTTACACTACACCCATATAAAATGCCATAGGAATTCGACACAAACAAAAGATATTTATTTAACTGTCTTTGACAACTTACAAGTTTAAGATTTTTATTTCAAAATACACATATAAATTTAACGTCCATGCCCTTTTTCAGTACAATAAGGTTTTATTACAACAATCCTACATCCAAAAAAGGTAAAATGTAGGTTAAAAAATACATGAATACATAAAATAAAAATATTTTTTTATTCATAAAAACTGAAATAGAGTAAAAAAATGTTTAATTGTTTTCTACGGGTTTTCGACTAAAATCAGAAATCGAAAGTCAATTGATCTCTTCTTGTTTGTCAGTCAAATTGGCTGATATTCAAATTTAATTATACATAATCTTATGTATAAGCTTCACAATATACACCGACATTGATTATTTATTCTAGACGATGACAACCTTCATTATTATTATTATACGAGTATAAATAAGTGAACTTGGCTTGATACGCTGCCGCGTATATAATTTTTTAGCTTTACAAACATTTAAAATAGCACACAAATAACATTAATGTATTACAATATAAAAACGATTTAATATTACAAACAATACTTTGGTAGATTCACAAAAAATCAAGTCTATCGGTCTTCGTATTAAGCTTAAAAGATGATGCGGTCTTCAAAATCTTTACCTTTTCGGGGAAAGTATTTGTAATTTAATAATTTACCGAATGATGCCTGAATACTAAAGATTTAGTTTCGTGGGAAATACGTGGAGGTCGTAATACAGCGGTTGAGTTTTAACGGCATAGACAGCACTCAGCACGTTTGCCAAACCATTTCAAATAGGCCGTCTATCTGCAATTTGATCT
>LUGF01041910.1:0-19921 GCA_001625245.1 Calycopis cecrops
TACTAGAAAATCCAGGATTATCCATTCTTTACGGGGCACCCTGTATATATATATATATAAAAAAGTAAAAAAAAAATTAAGTTAAACGGTTTTATATTGCAGATAAATGTACTAAAAGCTAAAAAATAATTTCATGGATACAGTCATGGGTACCAATATGTATACATTGTTATATTTTCAGAATAAAGTAACTCGTAACCTACTCACTTTCTGGAAATATCTATCACATAAATTCCTAAAAATACAATATACATTTATGTAAACACCTATGACAAAATATGTCATTTTTGAAATATACAAGTTTTAAACATATGCATTAATTAAACTATAATAAAATCGTGGGGCACGTCCAATATCTACAATCGAAATACATGGCATGTGACTTGTGTCGCCTATGAATGGGGGAGCTTTTAGTACATTTATCTGCAATATAAAACCGTTTAACTTAAATTTTTTTTTTACTTTTTTATTTTTAAGTTTTTAGTTTTTATTTCTCATTCTATTCAATTCGTTGAGTGCCTCATTATTGCAAGGTTTCTTGCCTGTTAGTTTATTGCAGTCAAACTCTACTAAGAGCAACGTATGCTTGACTTTTGCTCCCACAAATATTTCCAATTCTGCTGGTCTTATTGATTCAGTCTTCCCAGTCTTATTGATATCAGCTGGTATTATAGTAGCTATACCCACATTGTCTGCATTTCGGGCAACGTGTACTAGCTGGTCCTGTGCTTTAATTTATAATAATGAGCTTCTGTTCTCTTCTGAGCTGAGTTCTTAATTTGCCTTAATCGTGCGTCCATCATGCACAACATTTGGTAGGACACCATAGAAATTTCGTCGACATCAGAAATTCTGTCTCGTGCCACTGTTGCCTCATTATTCGCAAATAGTTTCCTCAGAGTGGTGACATACCTGTTATTCGACCGTCTTTCTGTACAGGCAATTTTAATGTACTGTGTATCGTAGCTCCATTTATTAATCTGGCTGCAACTCCTGTTAGTGCACATACTTTAACTGCATCTTTCGCGTAACACCTGTTAATTTGGTCTCGTAGTAACCTCGATCAAAAAGTCATGCGTACACCAGCTCCGCCTATAAAGAATATTTTCAAACGTTCTTCGGAACCTGACATTTATTTTGTATGGACTGGGTAACCATTGTAAAAAAAATCCTTTTGTCCGGTATTCTTCGACTGCTTAGCCTGTATGAACTGGTCTTGATTCATTGTCGAATATGGAACTTCTTCTTCATTGTTTAGTTCAATGGGGTCGGCCTGTTCCAGAATGTCATAGAGAATTAACTTTATTAAACTATTAGTACATTTATGTTATTTACATTGTATATCCCAACAATACTTACCACTCTCTTTATTTTGATACCCATATTGATGGGATTGAAAAATACATTATCCGCCATTTTGTAGCAGTGGCCATCTTTGATTTTGGTTTTTATAGTGCACTGAATTCTACTTGACAAGCCCTTTCATTTGATTCCCATATTGATGGGATTGAAAAGAACTAAGTTGTACGCCATTTTGTAGCGGCGGCCATATTGTATTCACAATGATATTGAATATGGATAATTGTATTTCCATCAAAATCAAAGGCGTATACCAAATTTCAGATCAATGGGTTAACGGGAAGAAACTAAGTTGTCCGCCATTTTGTAGCAGTGGCCATCTTTGATTTTGATATTGTATAGTGCACTGAATTTTACTTGACAAGCTCTTTCATTTGATACCCATATTGATGGGATTGAAATATATTAAGTTGTCCGCCATTTTGTAGCGGCGGCCATATTGAATTCACAATGATATTGAATATGGATAATTGTATTGTCATCAGAATCAAAAGCGTATACCAAATTTCAGATCAATCGGTTCACGGGAAGAGGGTTAAATTTCAATTACTAAATTCTACCCAAACAATCAGGGTGAGCTAAATAAAACCGTTTAAAAAGATGTAGTAACACGCATAAACTGGTTCAAATTCAAGAATAATATTAGATACTATAATTCACGCACTCCTTTTGCGCTGGAAATTACTAAACTGGGTAACAAAGGGTTGTAAAAAGTAAAGTACCTTATCCCCTTTAAATACAAGATAGCATCTCTCGTTAATTGGACAAAATTATTCATATTCCGAGATGAAATGGAAAAGCAAAGAAACAGAAGAACAACGGACGGTTAATAATGTACAGATTCGAGGGAATCTGGATGGACCTCGATTAAAAGCCTCTTTTTACGCTACCGCCCCTTTCCTCTTTTAAGACCTTGAGTCTTGAAAGCACTCAACACAAGAAATAATTCGGCGTGTTTATTCTCATGGTAAAGAGTAAAATTTTGCTGTATCCTCTAGTTTTTTTTTTCGGTTGGGATATTCAAAATAAATTGCGTTTTCTTGCGAAGCTGCCGATGTTGAATCAAGAATAAAAAAGTTAAGACAAAGAGAGGAAGAGCTGAGGACGGAAACATATCCACGTATCATAAGATTTAACTCCCATTATAAATGAATGATGCAGATAGGGGTCGATAATAATCAGAAGATTCGATACCTGATTTAAATAGGGAGCCTCCCACTCCTTGCCGCCTAAAGGTGTTCGCACATTATAACAACTCAACGTCGACTCAACTCCAACTCAACTCGGCGTATGACATTCAAATGTAAGCTTTATGTTGCGTTTCTTACATTAAGCCTTAAAAATATGAATATCATCCGCTTGTCGCCAAACACTGGGATTCAACCGACCTTTGGCATAGATGTCGCGAACGCATAAATAAATAACTGTTAAACACAGTTTGTGCACACTTTCTTCGTGCGTGAATGTACTTGTATTTAGGGTGTTACATTTTTATATTCAATACATCATAAAAATCATCAAGACGTGAATAACGGTATATCAATTAGGTTATGCTGTTAGCGATGATAACTCAAGTGACACCCTAAGAGCAAACAGCACACGCGGTAATCCGAACTGATATTAGGCCGGGGACATTAACACCGGAGCAGGTTTATCTAATACGAGAGCACTCCACATGGACTCCGCTCAAACTCGGCTTAAGTAACCAGATATTCCGTTTGATTATACATAACTTGTAATATGCAAACTTTACTCACTTGTAATATTAATAAAACATTTAGTATAATATGTTCTTCGGAATACGTGTGTATGTGACGTTCTTAACATGAATCTCTTTAGTAATAAAGACATCGTTTATGGCCCTGATTTATTTTAATGATAGCTGGTTTACATGGATGTATGAATATTTCACTTACAAAAGGAGTGTAGTAAAATTTGACATGCTACGGACAAAATAGCAATTAAGCTAAAGAAATAAAAAAATCTTTAACTCGCTACCTCCCCCACCTTCGGCCGCGTGGATTTCGGACATCAAAAATAGAGTTATTATACATATTAGCCTTTCTCTCGAATCACTCTTTCTATTAAAACAAACCCCATCAAAATCTGCTGCGCAATTTTAAAGATCTAAACATACAGACACACAGACTGCGGAAAGCCAATTTGTTTTATACTATGTAGTGATTATGTACTTATAAAATAATATAAAAATAATTTGAGGTATAAATTTTAAACGGCTATTTGTTTTATTGGTACACACATTATTATAAAACATTGTATTAAAGCCGTTGCAACGATTCATAATAATTTCAATTAAATCCTCATTAAACGTCAATGTGATGCGAATGTTCATAAAATAAAGTACCGTAAAATAAACCAATTAGTTATTACAGGTGACGGAATATATCCGTTTTAATTTGGTCAATGTTTCAAAATGTTAACGATAATTGGCCGTCCATTGTACTCTACATGCGTGCCTGGCCTCAGGAACTTACATTTGTAAATTTGCTGAAAATGTTGCAAATTTGATTTAAAAACCCACTTAAAAAGCCGAAACAGTCGCCAAGATTTTTTGTCTGATAGTTTTATTGCTTTTAGTATCTTCAATTGTATAAAATATCTAATTTTCTCTTATTTTAAATCTTTTAGCATTACGACATATAATTGTTAAGCTGAAACTTCAGATTAAAAAAATGTAATTTTTAAAATTAAAATTATTTTTAAACTTCATTAATTTCTACCTGAAATAATCGTGGTGACTAAAGGGTATTAAAATAAGAATTTAATTTAAGTTTACTTTATTTAGCCTGTTTTCTAGATATTCCTTTTATATATTAAGAAAATAAACAATAAGATCATTCAGCTGCTGCGACATCAGGCGTCCAGTACGCACGAAGCATCTCTCTGGAGCATCTCTGATTCACCCTCGCCCTCAACCCTTTGAGAAATACTGCACCGATCTCTTTAACACAATCAAGTTACCGATCAAGACGGTCTATTTGAAAACTAATCAAAATTATTTTACCTTAATTCGCCAAATGTATACATCTATTTTTATGCGTATTGTATGTTGAAAAGGCGATATGTGATTCGCGGGAAGTAACAACGGCCGGTCGCGTCCGATTTTTAATAATAAAAAAACTGCTCCTAAAAAGAAAAAGTCTGTGTCAAACAAGAAAATCTAATTAAATAAATCATAAACCCACGTTTCTACAAATAGGAGTGAAATCCCACCAATAACATCTGTAAAAAATTGGTAAAACCAAATGTGCATGCCTTAAGCACTCGTGTCATACGTATGTTATTTAAATTAGATACTCATGATAACATATACGTTTTTCACCAAAAATTGCTTTTTTTATTTTTAATTTTCAAATAGTTTTATGGTAAACTTGAATCTTAAAGAAAATAAGTTATTTTATATTTATTAGACATCATAATGTAAAAATAAAAACTGCTTCAGATAAAAGCGATTATTACCAATATAAATTACATAATTTTAGTCGAGAAACGTTGGTAAACATAAATTAATAAACGTTAGACTAATAAAATTGTGCTGGCAGCTTATATGAATGACGCAATTAAAACTTAACCATAAAGAATGTCTGTTACCATAATGTTTTAAGTGCGCGAACGCGATTTATTCAATTATACACTCTAACGTTGTGAAAATAAAGTCTCAAGTGGCTTTACTCTCAGAGTAAAGCTCACTGTTGACACATTTTTGACGTTTACTCTGAGAGTAAACGTCACTGTTGAGGGGTTTTATATTTTTTGTATTTGTATATTAGGCTGCCTAAGATGTAAATTTTTTAGTTTCAACAGTACACATTTGATTTTTTACAATAAAACGAATAATAATTGAGTTATGGTTTTCTAATCAGTTCGTCACAATAGATTTACGGACCTATTGAAATAAAATTTAAATCGATTAGTTATGTTTTTCATAAGTTATGGTGATTACAGAGAGAATGTTATATGTTTTTCATAGAATTTTTTCTGAAAAATTCATTTTTTTATCTAAATTGTGGGTTGGATTGCTGTTTATTGTTTAGAAAAATGACCATTGATGTTTTCTTTTATTGTGGTATGAAGGCCAACCTACTTTAAGCACTATATTATTATTTATTTAAAATAAAACTCTGACCGAACCCAGTTTTTGATTTTTAGGCGAGAGTAGAGCATACCTACGCTCGCGCTTAAGACATGCAAAAAACTAGCCAAGTCTCGATAGAGCTGCATGTTTATCTCTAAAAACTAAAGAAATCTAGACAAAGTAGTGGCAAGTCTAATGTTCCTTACTGCGATTTCTTTATATTGTCCATATATTGAGTCTCAACATTTACTAGATAAGACTTAAGACTTAACATTCTTTGTACGTTATTAGGTACAAGTATACTATTAGATAAGTATTTTGCAAATTGCGTGCATTACATAACGGTTATAAAGCAATTAATACCTGCAAAATTTGTTTATGTTTTGTTTAAGATTATTGCCAAATTGTTGCTTTGTGTTTTTGAATGCCATCCAGTCCCAGTGATTTTTCACCAAATTAAGAATAAATAAGTTGTTTTAAGTGCCTACACGAACAGCCAGATTTTCGCCATAAATATAAAGCAAGTAGGCAAATCTCATGATTGCAGCCCTCATCGTTCATAAAAATCACCGTCGCCGAATTGAATAACGTATTACTAAGGATGAGATGATAGAATTTTTCGCGGCATAAACTTGACTTTTTTGTAAGTCGTCTTCAAGTTGCTGCAACTCAACTGCTAACCACGAAACAAAAGCTTAGAGGCAACTTAATTAAGTTAATCGCAAGTTGAATACTAGTTACTTCTATAGCAACCAATTATATCTTTGTTTTATTTTAGAGGTACTGCTGTTTTGCGCGTGATTTTAATTTAGATTAGAAGCCGTTTAAACTGTAATCGTCGCTTTATACAAAGAAGCGAGTTATTTGTCAGTTTTATTACTGTTAAGGTCGTAATTGCTCCTAAACTATATTAGAGGATCTGTATGAAGTGATATTGATAATGCATATTATGTTGATGTCGAGTACATGTTTATATTTTACTCTTACCCAACTGCAGAGAAACTAAGATTTTGATTTTTGAATATTAATACAAATTATATTGTTCATGTCTCTTATCATCGAGCTACTGATCTTGTTCATCTATCGGTCAACTTTTTCGATAATTCTTTAACCTTAGTTCAGTTTATATTTAAATCTACTTTTAAGAGTTCATTCACAATGACTCAACCTCCTTTAACCCAATTTGTTGTGGATACAACAGTAAACATAACGTCTGTAACCAGTTGTTGGGCTTTCCGCCACAGTATGAAATATGAAATTCATATCTTTTTCAAATGTTTTGCAAGCGAGTATTTCTAATATTCCCAGCTGTCATGTTATAAACAGACGTATTGTATGTTGAAAAGACGATCCCGGTGATAAAGTCTCACAATTGGCTCTCGGCTCTCGAAACATATTCGTGGGAAGTAACGATGGACGAATGAGGGACATGTATTGTCGTTTAGAAAAAATGTCGCAACCTTTTTAATTAAAAAATCGACCAACAAAATTATATTATCGAAAACTAAACTGTTTATTTGATAATAATTTGATTTTAGGGTTCCGTATCTCAAAGAGAAAAAACGGAACCCTTATAGGATCGCTTTGTTGTCCGTCTGTCTGTACGTCTGTCAAGACCTTTTTCTCTAAAACGCGTGAAAGGATTAAGCTGAAATTTTTGTCAAATACGAAGGTCAGTTACGTCTTGATGCCTTGAAAAAATCACACTTCTAAGTTAACGAAATAAAAAGTTATAGCCAATTATGTACAAATTTTGTATGAAAACGTACTTTGTCGAAAAGCTAAAATTTACGGGTACTTCCCGTTGACCTGGAGTTGTAAAATTCGTGAAGTTTCGTGGAAGAATTCGTGGAGTTGAAAAATTCGTGCCGCAACCGTCTATAGACGGTTGCGGCACACATTTTTATCAGGCGAATTAGTTATAAGTTGATAATGATTTTTCCAATGATCTACATATAATTTACTAGTTTTCAGATTTATTCCTATATATTATGTGCTATAAAATCTTACTTCTTTCGCCTTCGTATTTGACAAAAATTTCAGCTTAATCCCTTCACGCGTTTTAGAGAAAAAGGTCTTGAAAATCATGCATTACGTTTGGAATGTTCTTCCCATTCATACGGAACCCTCGGTGTGCGAGTCGGACTCGCACTTGGCCGGTTTTTTATTGTTTGAACGATGTAATAGAAATATAGAAGACAAGGCATCCAATTCTTTCTATATCATGGAACTTTGACTTAGCATTTGTAGTTTTTATAAAGTATAAAAATTAAGTTCAACAATCGATGCTTAAACCTACATTCATTTATATTGCTATACATGCTCATAATTTGATACTGATGGTCATGTTGGTCGTATTAGCCCAACTCGGTGTAGCATAGCACTACCTCCCGTTAATGCAAAGCTGTACTCCAAGATATTATAAAGTACTAAATTAAAAACTCATACGTAAATGAAATTCAATTCCCTAAGCATCTCTATCCCCTGTCAATTGCAGGCGCACAATTGTAAACATTTAAACCCGACACGTTATTTATTAGACGGCCGTAACATCGCGTATTTAGAGCGGCGCCTCCATAACTCATCTAAATAATTCACCAACTACACCGGCCGACTATTGCTCGCTCCCGGATTTAATTAACAATAACAAATGATCGTTCTTGTTCGGCTCCTCCCGGACAGCTCCGGAGCTTGTGATCGGGTATGAATTAGTGTACAACATGAATTTATTGTTGTTATTATCGGACAGAGTGATGTTTCTGCATACGTGAGTATTATTGTCCAAATTGGACTCACCACTCATTCCAATCCACGTCGCCCTCTGCTGATTCAGAGGGACGGGTGGTGGACCTCGAGCCGATCTGCTCTGGTATGTGTCTCTCTGTCCGCTATAGCCTGGGAGACCACAGAGGCAAAAAGCCCCGCCACCAAGTCTAGGTGGCAGTATCTTGGGGCAGAGGGAGGAGTTAGCCAACATTTAACTAATTTCATTTAGTTGTGTCTTGGTGTAGATCTGGTAAGGATGTTTTTGAATTGAATAATTAACAAGGGGTCACTTTACCTTTTTTTTGTATTCATTCTCAAACTGTAATCTCCAGAATATCCACAGGAGACTACTGCTAAGAAAGATCGTGATTCTGTATAAGAAGGTGCGCAAGAGACGCATGCGCACATGAGGTAATGCGTTACTTTGAGATTAGAATGTTATATATGATTTCTCTCTTCATATTTTTTGCATACCACGCCACTTTAATCGTTTCAAGGCGCTTTCAAACTCTAATTAAAACAATGAAAACTTCTTTACTCACTGAAACATCCTCTAGTGTCTGTGACGTAAATGCGTCAGCGACGTTCAGTATCGCGATAAAATAATTTTACTGTCAGTAAAATAAGTTCCAGAGTAATTTGTACGTAAATAACTTTATTTGTACACTTACGTAACATTATCGTTAGGCACAGGTTACAATGTTCATTATAAATTTCTTATTTTTTTGTAATAGTTCAAGATTTTATTTTAATACAAAATAGTTTCATCGCAATAAATATTATTGACACTGACGGTCCATCGATATCCTATTTTAACTTTTTGGTCATTCCGGTACATCACTTTGAAACATGCTTAACATTACACGCGCATAAAATGAGAAGGACATCTTCGAAAAATTTCATATTCAACTTGCGAGAAGTGACGATAAAAAATAGAGACTACAAGAAAAATCATCTCATTTCTTCTATAATACGCAATATTGAAAGAATTAGACATTTTTTCTCGTTTGATCGAATATCGTACCTTCACAATTGGAAGATGATAAATTGCTATATTAATAAGTATTAAATATACATTTTTACAACTGCACGTGGTTTCCGCAGATCACACATTATTTTTATTGTATTCATGTGATACATGAAACTAACAGGAAACTCACATTTGTTTGATTAAGTTTGGGCCTTACTCTGGGTATGGCAAAAACGGACAGGAAAAGGAAATGATTACGGTGGTATGAATATGTGAAGTAGGCTTTACCACAGGTCGCCCTACCCCACGCGAACTTTTTCAATAAAACGCCGCTCTTAATAGGAGACAAGTTTATTGGTGCCCCGTGAACGTTTATTGTAACAATCGCAATCAAAATAATTACCTATTCGATTTCGATATTGAGTATCGATAAAAAATGAAGTATCGAGTTTAATGGTAATCGAGAAATAAATCCGATTTTACGTTTGCAATACTTTAATTAATAATTTAAATGCAGACGTAAAAGGTGCGCTTATTCTTGCTAAAAGGAGCGTTCAAACTTATTATAACAGATTGAAGAGATTAGATAGATTGCCATTTAATTGAACTGAATGTCTTATAACGTACATGACAGCCCGCAATTACTTTACAAAGGTCAGGGTGGGGGTCGCGGCCATGTTACTTACATTGCTCACTTAATAGTTAACGTCCCCTGCCCGCACCGAACAACACATTCCTCGGATAATGTCCGACACCAAACCTCCCGCCTCTGTTATGTCTTAATGAACATTTTACGACAGGGAAGAGCTTTAATTATTCGCACTGGAGTCACTTTTCACTTTCATTTTTGCCATCGATAAGATTGTTTTCATTTTATGTTCAATATTTCAGTCCTGTTGTTGCTATATATCAATATTTCAGTCTGTTGTTGAATGATTCTATAACAATTATATATGTTTGTACTTATGTAAGGTCTTGGATTATAAACCTAACATATATTAAAGAATTGTTATATTTAAATATATATATATAAATTAAATATATATTTATATTTTAAAGCATAGAAGGACAGACGAGCTATCGGAGCCCTATATTTACTACTAACGCCTACCATCGATATTCCTAAATGTAGTATTGTGCGGTATAAACGTCTTTTTTTACGACGTACAACAGTACTATGGAACCAGCTGCCTTCCTCGGTATTTCCGATCCGATACGACTTAGGTATCTTCAAGAAAAGAGCATTCCTCTTTCTTAAAGGCCGGCAACGCGTCTGCTAGACACCTAGTTTTTGCGGATGTCTATGGGCGTTGGTAGTCACTACTCACCTGCTCGTTTGCCCCCTATATCATAAAAAAAAAAGAAAACCAACATTAAGAAGATCGTCGCCTTCCTCTACCATGCTGTATCTACCACAACTTCGATCAAGTCGAAGGCCAAAGAGTAGTTTTAACTGTTTATAAGCAAACAAACTCTAAAGTCAGTATATGAGAGATGAAGTTCTACACGGCTAACAACATAATTATGTAATTTCCAAAGTCAGAAACCAAACACACGCCGAGAACAGTGCGCCCACAAATTACACCTAATGCACGCCGTGTGGGGAGTTACGGAACTACTGAAGACTCCCGCAATAATTATCAAAATATTAACTTCTGTCTCGAGCAGACGTTCTTAAAGCGAAATTGTCTAAGTTTCGAGGAAAGCGCAGTAGCTAGCTATATTGAATTACTTCTTTTTCAAATAAGCCACCTCTCTTACATCTCCCTTTTATACAGGAAACATTCAGTATGTTGTATGCTGAGCTTAGCAACGAATGCTGTAGCACGTTACATCGTAGCACCTCGTAGCGAATACCGTAGCGCGTCTACAGATCCTGCGTATTACAATGACATTCGGAGTATTATATCGCCCGTGTTTAGTTGTAATACTCTGAAACATATATAAAATATGTGACCGTGACCGTTTGGCGCTCTCTGGGGAAGCAGGGTCCAGCAGTGGACGTCTTCCCGCTGATGAAGACGATGATGATTCTGATATTTTTGACGGCCAGCTGGCTCAGTGATACAAGGCTCGGATAAGCGGAGCATGTTGCGCTAGGGGTCGCGGGTTAGAATCCCGTCTAGGTGATGGATGTTCATTTAGACATACATATTATAATACTATACGTATTTCTATAATAAAAATCTTAAATAATATATAAAACATATTAAATATATTTCCGTTTTCTAGTACCCGTATCACAAGTTCTTACGGTACTTAGCACGGGGCTAGGCTAACATGGTGAGCTAAGTTCGCAGATATTATTATTATGATATAAATATATATTATATAACAATTTATAATAATATTATAATAAGAAAATATATACTACAATACAACAAGTATATTTAACCACGTGTGTATCAAAACTATTTAAACGATGTCTTCCGGACTCCGAACTATTCAAATATTATTAATCAAATAAATATAAACACACGTTATTTAAATACAATCGCAACTAAATCCATAATTCCGTCCACGAGTTAAAAGTCCCCGACAGAGTTGAAGTTTGAACACGTGATAATTAACGGGGCCGCTACTTGTTATGGGCTGTTTACACGACCCGTCCTGTACTTAGTGGGAACGGGCCAAATTAGAGGTTTTGTCAACGTGCAAATGCAGAGAAAACTATGTGTTACAGATAAAATACATAGATATATTGTAGATTATAGAGTAATGAGTAAACCTTAATAATTTATAAGTGTGCTGCATTGCCAGTTAATAAGGCGGGAGCGTCCGATGGCAGAGATGAACTGAGGAAGAGAAACACTGAAGAAGAAGAGAAAACTGCATATCGTATATACTAATGTCTTTGGCGTCGCTAGTCAAGGGCTCTGACTGCTCGTTTGCCTTTTGTACAAATACGTAAAACTTTATTCTTGTTTTCTACTCAGATCATTTCTTGTTAAGCCACAGGGAGCAAACGAGCCGTCGAAGTCTTTCGATGTCTATCGCCGCCCATAAACATCCACACTTTACGCCGCACTCATGCAAGCGAGAGGTTCCACCCCGGCCGTGCCGGCACAAATGCGCTGCAAACCAGCATGGCACTACCTCTTACTTAATACTTATTTGTATGTCGTGGGTTATAATCCTTCGTCCTTATTCTCGTCTCAGAATATTTTCTTTTAATTTTGAAATAAATCGTGATCAAAACAGATATTCATTAGGAGGGAATAAAATAAACCGTGTGGGTGGAAGAGGCAGAGATTGGTTGTTAAGTTATTTCCAGGTACACGGTACATAATACTGCAGAAGTTTTTGATGAAAATAATACGAAGGTATTTTAGAAATTAAAACGTACCTAGACACTTTGAGGAACGATTACCGCGCAATAGTAACGTAGGTTGTAGGCCGGGCATGTTACAACAGCGGTTGCACGTTCGAATCCCGTCCAGGTCATGGATGATGTCTGTGTATTACATTTATTGGTAATGACACCTCTCTACAAAACATAAAAGTAAAGGAACTATTTTTTTAAAGATTTTAACAAATTCAGCTATTATCTGTCCTTGCTTTTTCTGCTGAATTGAACTCTTCTACCTGTTCTAAGCTAATGTTCACAGATTATTATTATTTTAAAGTATGTCCAAGTATTATAAAAAAAAAAAAAATAATATAATGAATAAATGAATGAATAATTCTTTATTGTGTACACAAATATATAAAAAGACAATCTTATAAGGTTTACTTAGTTCAGATTATGTACACAAAAAACGACCTTATTGCATAGGTAGCAATATCTTCCCGGTAACCTTTTGCCATTCGAGAGAATACAATAATTTCCTTAGTAGATAGTACAAGCAGCAAATAATACATACATAATAAAAACACAACTAACACAGTAATATTAAATATATTCGGTACTGCGTACATATAATTACACACTATAGTTATATGTAAACCCAACATTATTATAGACTTGTGTTTGCCATTCATCAGAAGGAAACCATTATTTTCTTATAGCCTGCCTGGAATTTTCTTAACGGAAGACAAAAGTTTGATCAGCTTCTACTAATAAACTTTATATTTATATAACATTATAATATATAAGGTCTTTTATTACCTTATTTCTCATTAAATAGTAAAAATTGCATCCCGAATACTCTGTGCAAATGGCAAGGAGATATCATCAATAAAGAGGAGGAAATATCATCATCTATATAGAGGGGACATCTAAACCTAAATCTAAAATGGTCTATATAATAATTTATTCTGGTCGTACGTCATTGTTCGACATCTTATAAAATATCACGACTCACGTTTAAATATCTTTTCATAATCTATTGCTTAACAATTGTGTACGTAATAGGGAGGACCATTGTGCTTGGAATTTATAAAAAAATATCACAACAAAATTATAAGATAGATAAGATACAGCGCACAAAAGACAATTTTCTTACGTACACTCTGTCCTTATTTGTTCATGTTTTTCTTTGTTTGATTTATTTTCACCCGACCGTGCAGGAGGGTAATGATTTTCGAGCATATTTATGCGTATCTCACAACCATTCGCTAGATAGAAAAACTTTTCTTGAAGTCGCCTGCACGGGATGTACGAAAATAGTAAAAGATCGACCTTTTTAGCGTTAATTTTCCTTTCTACCACTCTTGAGACGCTCATCTGATTCTTCATCTTAGAGCAGATACATATTTATTTTAGCCTTTCAAAAGGAATTTATTAACTTTAAGTAATTATAGTCTTAAAGTTGTGTAGATTTTGCTTGCAATGCGCCGATCCCGGAGTGTGGACTGGCGTTTAATATTCTTTTTCCTATGGCCTCATATGACTAGGCTAGTCTGTTATCGGTATGGCTGACCAGTGTTGGCAGCTTAGAAACAGTGCCAATGCTGCAACATCGCAATCAGGTAGCACTAAATTAAAAACGTTACCTACTTTGAGATGAGTGACAAGCGCTCCGTACTTACTTAACTTTGTTAAAATTGGATAACAATCATTTTTAAATAGCATTTACCATAATTCTCATTCACGATGTCTAATGATATGTGAAATATCGGAGCGAAATATATGAGGGATATATTGCAACAGCAGTTTATCTTGCGTTCCACGAATTCTATTATGAGTAATTGTTTCTTTCAAACCAGGGCAACAGACTCGATAAGAACTGTCCTCTTGGTCATCAGAATATTCAGATACTTGCCTTGCCCTTCTTTAGCCTCTTCTCAATTGGGGTTACCGGAGACCAGAATTCCACAACCCAAATGTAAGTAGCTAAAATGTGCGACATGCAGCCCCTCACGCAAGATTTGAGCTCAATGCAGCAATTTCCATACCTACTCCAATCAATATGGTGATGTTTTATGGTTGCGTATTAAAACTTTATCTAAGCGTCCGTCGCTTCAACTTTGGAATTGCCTTATAAAAATGTAAATCACAGTAATGTTGCCTAAAATAACCTCGTGAATATTTAACGCCTGTTTTTTTAATTTACATTGCGTACGTGAAATATTCATTATTACAGCTGATGTGACCCGCGCTAGATTCGATATGCAGATGATATTGTACGAAGAATATTAATAATATTTATATTACAATATTTGTGGACACAGCACTTTAGCCCAAACCTGTGCAAGTACCGTAAGGACTTGTGTTAAGGGTACTAGACAACGGAAATATATTAAATATTGTTATAAATTTATGATATTTTATGTATTTGAGATTTTTTATTAAACAAATGCATATTATAACACAATTACATATTATATCATCCATGAGATGCGCGAGATTCGAACATGATCCACTCACCCGAGCTATGATACCACATTTTCATTAATTTATCGAGTGGTAAAAAAGTAATGGGAACAATATGTCGCCGCGTAAGTTACGGCGCGCGTCTCCAATACTTTATAAGCCGCGATGATTTACCGCGCTATAAATAACGCTCTTTAACGTCTATATCTCGCGGAGCCGAGTAGTTCACAGTAACAAAGACATGTCATACTCAAATTGTATGTGGGATTGCTTCCTCTGCAGCATTATTAAATATAATAATAATAGTAAAGTACTATGTTGCCAGGATGAGGCTGGCATTGTATGATAATGTTATGTTAACGGGATATATAACTTCGTTAGTTGATAACAAATTGTACGTACTGTTAAAGCCCTTTTATTATTTTGCATCAAATACATTACAGTATAACGAGTCGAAGCGACGAGCGTAATTTAATATAAAATATTGAAATGTATTTGCAGCGTGATAATCTGAACACCAATAAACTCGGCTACAAGTATCGGACTGACAATTTGAATGTAGTTGCAGTGACAAGCTGGCCTCATCTCCGAGGCCTGCCAGTCGCTGGAGGGATGCTGTTGTCTTCGGATCCGGGACTCTCTATTAGCAGAGGCTGAAGGCGCACGCAGGGGTTCAGTCGGTATTTCACCAAGTGTTGAGTCCGACATAGGTCTAGGGAGCACCCGGGCTCCTCGGCATCTTACGTAAGTGCAATGTTTAAACAAAAAAAAAGGAAAAAGGAGGTGAGTTCGGTAAGAGGTAGTGTAGCCGAATTGGACTGGCACGACCGCGGAGGTACCTCTCGCTCACATGAGACCGGCGTAAAATGACAGCCGTGCCATCGCGTTACGTGTGGGTGTAAGTAGCCGGTGGCCCATGGGACGAGAAAGGAGGGCAGCGCATCTGTATAGCCTCTATGCGGATGTCTATGGGCGTCGGCAGTCATGAAAATGGTCCCGACTGCTCGTTTAGCCCCCTATAACATAAAAAAATGGTGATAATATAAGAAGGCAACGTGTCTAATTAGGTTCAGTCTATGCTACTACTGTAACTCGATTACTAGCAATTACAAAAAAAAATCACGGCCCTTACTCGTTTCCTTAGGAGTGAACTAAAAAACGAGGTCGCCGTGTTCAAGCGAGGGCTGGTGCTGATGATCATACGTTCGAGGTTGAAGATAGAACGGCAGGACTTCCGATTGTCTGCTGTGGCCAGGCGATTTCATTTTGATGTGGTTTCGTACATGCCTACAAATATGGCGGTGTGGAAGTCAAAGCAATATCTCAAGATCACATCACATTATCAATTTTAATCGGTACACCAAATTACTTGATCATTGCTAAATGATAGCTTAACTTATAAAATAGCTCTAGTATTATTTAATCTGTAAATAGCAATTCGTAATAATTTCAATTTAATCCTCATTAGACCTGTTAACGTGATGTGAATATAAATAAAATAAAATACCGTAAAATAAACTGATACCAATTAGTTATTACATGTGACGGAATACATTTCGTCCGTTTTAATTTGGTGAATGTTTCAAAATGTTCACGATAATTGGCCAACTATTGTACGCTACATGCGTGTCTGGCCGCAGGAACTTACATTTGTAAATGTTGAAAACGTTCTGAATTTTCCTCCAACATTAATTGGTTTCTTTATATCGGCTGCCATTGTGAAATTATCTGTGAATATAAAAAGTGAATAAGTATTCATATTTGGCTTACTGATATGTATTTCGTGAAACATTTGAAAAATGTTTGTAAAACGTTTTGTAAAATGCTTTTGGACGCTACATTTAATATAGATTTATATTACCAATCAAAAAGCTATTCCTGGAACACAGTATAGCGTTCTAGTCTATTTTGACTACAACGTAGGTCGTGATTGACCAACTTAACTAATATGAACGTCCAGCGCACTGTCCGACTCGCATTTCGCCTGACGGTTCGTCATTATTTTCGGAGATATTTATTTCGCATAATTCTATATTTTTGAGAACGGTGTAGCGCCCTTCCAATCAAACATCAGCATGAACCTTCCAGTCGCCAGTTAGAATGTTGCAAGACACAAGATTGAGCCTCAGCACGTCGTTGCAGCCCAAGTATTCTTCATCCTATTTGCATTTACTGCAATATAAACGAGTTAAACGATTAGAAGCGTTCTGAGATTTCACTCTTGTTGAAATCTTATTAGATGACGCGTTCTCGTAAGCCACCATGTTTAATACTTTGTTTTAAGACCAGTTTATATAAAAGAATCATATTTTAGGAAACCGTGGCTGAGCCTGATTCGATGGGCTTTGGTGTTCATTTTCTATTGTGTATTTTTTTAGAGTTCGTATCTACAGAAACTTCTTTATAGATTTTATTAAAAAGTCATCTTCTAGAAGTTTCTTTGGCGATCATTACGACTACGGAATAAGTATATTGGATGCCGATTCAATTTGATATCTGAGCTACCTGAAAATATTCTTAGAAAAAACTTGTATTTGGAACACGTGGCAGCACATCGGAGTCTTCGCCTTGACAGAAAAACTCATCAGCCAAGTAGAATCCTTACCCATCTGAAGTAATTTCTGACAAACAGACAATCTATTAGATTAATTTAGTCTAATAATGTCATTTTGTGTGTGTGTGTGTAATATCAGAATTTAAAACCTATCAGAGATTTTCGTATTCTTAGATTATAAAGTAAAACAAATTTTGAAATATGAAATTTATATATATAGAGATATATTTGGCTGAAATATTATTATCAATACTAACTTAACGAATTAAATGTTATATGTTTGAACGGTGTTTCAATATTCTCTCTCTCTCTCTATTTATTATAATAGGTACTACTACAAAGTTATTATCACTCTCTCCAGATGACTTCTCTAAAGAAGTCGTTTGTATGTCGTTTTGTGATATATCTATGACTTGCTACACAAATTGAACTCAGGAACAATTTGAACATGCTTGCTACTACATTTGGCAGCCATGTTCTTATTTGTGCTATTATATAATAATGATTATGGGAACAACAATTTATAGCGTCAGTACTGGCTCATATCCAACAACACGAACAGTGAAATATCGACTCGCATTAACATATTGTTCTACAATATGATGTTACCTATAATAATCTATTAGTAATCTTGAAGTAAGTAGTAGAAAATGTTATTTTGCGAGAGAGAGAAAAAGCTTTGTATTTGTTTAATGGTATTTAATTAGGTACTTGATAAAACAAGTAAGTATATTTTTATAACTATCAAATAAATGCTATAATTCGTTAATTAACAAATAACAACTAGGTGGATAGATGGTAGTAAGAGTCCAATAGAAAATAATAATTAACTGTCAAATACCGCATTTTTTAAATAAGATTGAGATAGGTGTTGCTTTATTATTCAATTATTTTATTGGTCCATCACTGGACATGAACAAAGCTGGAGAGCAACTTATTTGATGCGGATGTCTGTGGGTGTCACCAGTTACTGAAAGGCCCCGAATGCCCGCTTTTATCCTTCCTTTTTTAAAAAAAACCTGAACTTACGTAAAAGTCTATTTTAGTTACTTGTACACAATACTGAACACATTCAGTTTTACCGTAGAACCAAGAACACTCGTTAATTATTTCCGAGTGTTGCTTCATCTGTATTTCGCTCCGTTCACAACAGAATGCGAGGCGGTTACGAGTTCCACTCTCCGCTCAGGTATTTGCTAAGTTTGCTCCCGCTCCGAATACTTTTGACTTCGACCGCTTCTGTGGAACGTCGAATAATTACTAAATTGATGATTTATCGTAAGGTATTATAATATTTTATCTATAAATGTTATACCTGTAATATACCAATTAATACCTGCGTCAAATTATGACTATGTTCTTGCGTTTCTGTTGTTGACATACCAAATGACCCCAGAAGGCTCTCTATGAGAGAAGCTAACATGAATCATAGAAAGATCGAAGAACAACATGGTTACTGCCGTGCCTTACTACCCGGTAATATAAAAAAATATTCACCATTATGTATTATAATAATTTTATTGATAGATTTAATTTACAATGTCCCTCTTTCTTTGTTCAGTGCTGAAGGTTCTATTTTATTTACGTTCTCCCGTAGGACACAATGCTCAATATAAAAAAAAACAGGATACAGAAATCTGTTAGAGATCAATGTTTCCAAATAGAGTTCCTCAAAATGATATTAAATAAACTCCAAAGTGAACAGTACATCGTAGCTTATAGAGAGAAGGCAAGTGGCCTTCTGGGAAATCTTTAGCAGGAATTGTTTACAAATTCGTCGCTCAAACTTCTACCTGTCCCGGGAGAATAGTATTAGTGTAATGTACAAATAATACCTCAGCCTGTGGGTAATAAATCATGCTTAGACTGCCTCCTAGATAAAATTCCAAAATTATGGAATCTGTCATAAACTGCCAGCTCTTGCGTTATTTAGAGGAACATCAGCTACTCAGCGACCGTCAATATGGTTTCCGTAAGGGACGTTCGGCTGGAGACCTACTAACCTATTTAACGCACCGGTGGGCAGAGGCAGTTGAAACGAAGGGGGAGGCACTGGCGGTTAGTCTGGATATAGCGAAGGCCTTTGATCGGGTTTGGCACAAAGCGCTCCTTTCAAAGCTTCCATCGTATGGACTACCCGGGAAATTATGCGATTGGATCACTAGTTTTCTGACAGATCGTAGCATTAGAGTCGTTGTCGATGGTGCATGCTCGGACCTTAAATCTGTCAATGCTGGTGTTCCGCAAGGCTGTGTTTTGTCTCCCACACTCTTTCTTCTGCATATTAATGACATGCTGCAAACCAGCGGCTTTCATTGCTATGCGGATGACAGTACTGGTGATGCAATATACACTGGCCGCGCCAATATTTCCCGGGAATACGTCACCGAGTATCGGAACAAACTTGTGTCCGAAGTCGAA
>LUGF01041910.1:57427-69961 GCA_001625245.1 Calycopis cecrops
GTGGGGCGCGTGAATATGATATAACTCATACACTAATGGGCGATTAGCTGCTCGAGAGCCTGCGGTCGTGTCGCCTGAATATTGTATGATGCGCGCTGGCACGCTGCAGGAGGTCGGCTTGATGCTCGCTGGAGGTAGGAGGTGCCCTGCTGCATTGTAGCTGAATCGGAAAGGCGTGGCCGGGGTATGGCGCTCACAGATCCGGGACACTCCATCATGGCGGCCGAAGGCTTTCGTAGTAGTTTCTAGTCGGTAGGGGTACTCTTGTGCATAATGCGACACTCTCGGCACAATCAGGGCCTGTTGGACGGTGCATAAATGCGTTTTTCTTGCGACAAAAAAAATATTGTCGTAAAGTAACGATAGTGCTGTCGCGCTTCGTGCGGTTTGCGAGTAATGTGTGGAGCACGTGTGTGCGTGATATTCATGCGGAGTCCTTGGCCGTCGGTAGCAAGAGGTAGTGCCACGCCTCGTGCTTGGGCCGGCACGAGGGGAGGTAGCTCTCTCTTAAGGATCATTCAAGTATTACGTAAGCAATTTTTTTGTAATTTTTAACGCCCCTTGTCAGCAAAAATCAGTGTAAATATTACTTTAATTTGTAAGGAAATAAGCAAAGTAGTAAATAGTAATAAGGCCGCTTTTGTGACCATTTACGTATTCAATTGTTCTTGTGTATTGTTAAAATTTTTGTATTGTACACAATAAAGAATATTTCATTCATTCATTTCATTCATTCATTCATTCATTCATAGCAAGTGATGTTTCGATTCGTGATTTTGCGGAGCATTTATCTTGAGGCTACTAGCTGTCTAGAGTCTAATGTTTATGCGCTAACTCGTAGGTTTACTGCAAGAACTCTTTAATTATTGACATTTACAAAACTGTTAAAAATCATATATAATGAATAAATTATTTTTGGTTCGTTAATAACATTAATTTGCTTTTATTTTTAAATTTAATTTGTTTTTATTTGTTTTTATAGTGTTATTATTTGAAACAATAATGGACAAATTGATTTAACAAAGTTAGTTAATGATTTCTTGCAGTAAGCCGACGAATTATTGTCTACAATTTTTTCTTTTATTGATTGTACTAGTAGTCCTTTTCAGTTTACCCTCTATCACCTTTCTTCCTTTTACCTAACTGCTAAAATGGCGAACACTCACCTAAAGCGGCCTCAAATACTGTACACATTCAATAACCGGTATCGCACAGTTCGGGAAGGCTTTAATTTTTCCCCGTCAAGCGTCGACTCGGCGAGCCCAAGATAAATGGCCGCCGCACACTTTATACCGGTCCGGAGATAGCATCGCGGTGAAAGGCAAACTGACGCGCCGGCAGTGTGCGCTGTACGCTAATGATGCGAGTTTGTTACAAACATGAAACTGGTATTTTAAATTAGAAAATTTCGCTAGATTTTATCGCTGTCCATTATTCAACGTCAAACTTACGTTTTAGCCACTTGTCAGCAGACTTGGTCAACATAATTCCTTGGCATGGATGAACCAATAACTAAAGTATAGGTAAGGAAACAGCATTGGACAAAGCATATACCCTGAAATTGTCAAAGTACACTGCAACTTTACCGAGCTCCTCATTACAGGTAAATTTTAAAAGTACTTTTATCTCTGAATAGTAAGATAAAATTATCTCAGTTACGTTGAAATAGTTGGAGAAAACACAAAGTTTAAAAACATTTTCTTTTCATTCCAGTAACAGATTCCTATCACACCAAGTCCTGACCGCGCGAGAATGTCTGCAGTTCAGTCGCCATCGCTTTAGCCCCGTGTTATGTGAGCATCAGTTACTTACCCAATCGTTCCGATTTTACTCGCCAGCGATGAAATAGTAATGGCATCACCACTAACAAGCAAATATTTTAAGTGTAAGCCCGGGAGAGCTCAATTTTTACCCTATTGTGTATTTTTGTTTTTTTTTTTTTTTAATGGTAAAGGGGGGCAAACGAGCAGTCGAAGCCATTTTCATGACTACTGACGCCCACTGACAACCGCATAGACTACACAAATGCGCTGCCCTCCTTTCTCCTCCCACCTCCATGGACCACCGACAGCGCAGCTGTCACTTTACGCCGGTCTTGTGTAAGCGAGAGGTACCCCTCCCCGGTCGTGCCGGCCCAATTCGGTTGCATGCAAGCATGCAGTGTGGCACTACCTCTTACTAAGTTACCCTATTGGCTATTTCGAGCATATGTATATAATATGTACGTTTATTATTGTGTTCCTTGCCACAGCCTGAACAGCTTGACAAATTTTAACGTATGAGTCATGAATTGGTATTGATAACCCAAGTCAAACAATATTAGGTTATATGTTCCACAATCTAAACCATTCAATCAGATAGTTGAAGTGAGGAGAGAGTTGGGAGCTGAGATCAGACGCTCCGCCGAGTTGCTGCGCAGAAATATTATTACAAAGTTGTTATGAGCGTTGCAACTTTAGAAAAACTTCCGCGCGAGACCGCCATCGTGTTTAACAACTTACTGAGTGTACGGTACACAAACATCTTGCCTGCGTCGAGAACGAGTGAGAAAAATATTTGTTTTATTCACTTTTATAATAATATCTGTGTACTTGTTACACTTCGTTTACTTTTGTTACGGGTAGGTACTAGACAACGGACAATATATTTTATATACTTATTTAAGATTTTTATTATAGAAATACATATATAGAAATACATAAATACACATACATAGATAAACACCCATTACCTAGGCGGGATTACACTTATACGAGCTCTGTAACGCTGGGCCAGCCGATCGTCTTTCGTTTTAAAAAACTGTTAAGTCTTAAATGTAATTTTTTAATATTTCATTAGTTGTGCCCTGCGGTTTCACGCGCATCATATTATGATTAATAAACTCCATCCATCTATTTCATACTTTAGAGGGTGAATTTCTAGAAATCCATTCTTAGTCCTCAGTTACGTTATGAACGGAAAGCCCTGTACTTAATTTGAGGTTATTTAAATTTGGTTACCAGAACACTACGAGGTAGTATTAGTAAGAGATCTAAGTACACGCAGGCTGAGATATTATTTGTACATTACACTAATACTATTCTCCCGGGACAGGGAAGTTTGAGCGACCAATTTGTAAACAATTCCTGCTAAAGATTTCCCCGAAGGCCACTTGCATCCTCTCTCCACGCTACGTCGTACACGCTTCACTTTGGAGCTTATAAAATATCATTTTGTCGAAATCTATTTGGAAACATTGATGAACTCTAGCACATTTCTTACATCCTGGTACTATAAGAGGTAGTGCCACGCTGTATGCTCGCATGCAGCCGAATTGGGCCGGCACGACCGGGGAGGTACCTCTCGCTTACACGAGACCGGCGTGAAGTGAAAGCTGTGCTGTCGCGTTTCGTGCGGTGTGTAAGTAGCCGGTGGCCCATGGAGGTGGGAGGAGAAAGGGGGGCAGCGCATCTTTATAGTCTTTATGCAGATGTCTATGGGCGTCGGTAGTCATCAAAATGACTACAACTGCTCGTTTGCCCCCCTATACCATAAAAAAAAAAAAAAAATACACGTATTGAGTCTTGTGTCTTAAGGGTATAAACTAAACAACCAGTTTTTATTGGTAGATCAGACCAGCTGAGAAACTACAGTGGGTCATATAATGGGTATGCCAAACTAGGGTTTGAAGTTTACAAGTTCATAAATAAAAAAGAGTCTTTTGAAGTGAATATATAAAAGAGAGACTTGTGTATGTATAAAAATAAATTATTATATTATGGCCATGATAATAATATATTCTATTATGGTGAATATTTACTTATATAGGGTTGTAATTTATTGCAGTAACCACGTTGTCCTTTGACCTTTTATGATTCATACTATCTTCATTGCCAGTCCATAGATTTAACACACGCGGTAATCGGTACGTGGTCTTTACTCTAGAACCTTATAGGATATTCCTTACTTACTTCTTCTTTAACTTAAGAGCTCTAGCTCTTTACGGTAGAGTCTCTTCCAATTGGCCCTGTCCTCTGCTAGTCTCTCTACTCCTCGTACGTCACGACATTCACCTTCTCCTTTAGTTGGTCAACATATTATGCCCTTCTTGGCCTTCCTCTTCCTCTCCTTGATTTCACTCGTCCTTCGACTATAGTTTTAAGGAAATCGTCGTGCCATATAAATATAAAATACTAGCTTCCGCCCGCGGGGATTTCGGATTAAAAAAAATCCCTATAAATTTTAACTTATGTTATTCTGATATGAAAGCTATATTACTGTAAAGTTTCATGTAAATCCGTTCAGTAGTTTTTGTGTGAAAGAGTAACAAACATCCTTACAAACTTTCGCATTTATAATATTAGTAGGATGTAAGGAAATCTACGTTAATAATTCCTTACTTAACAAAATTTATTATAATCATAGACAAACGATTAATCATCATTATTCGACGTTCCACAGAAGCGGTCGAAGTCAAAAGTATTCGGAGCGGGAGCAAACTTAGCAAATACCCGAGCGGAGAGTGGAACTCGTAACCGCCTCGCATTCTGTTGTGAACGGAGCGAAATACAGATGAAGCAACACTCGGAAATAATTAACGAGTGTTCTTGGCTCTACGGTGAAACTGAACGTGTTACTACAGTTGAGTTTTGTGAACAAGTAAAGTGACTAAGTGGAGTAAAGACATACACAAAGCTGTGGGCAGGAAGTGGTAAAGGTTAACCGAATATCGAGGCCAGTGGCGTGCTGTGGGAGAGGCCGCCGTCCAACAGTGGACTGCAATAGGCTTGATGGCTTATTGCGGTAAGGTTTTTTATAAAGTAAGAGAGTAAACATGTTACCATCCATTCTTGTCCAATGAACTATTAATAAAATAATCTACACATATTATAAAAGTAAGTCCCCGACCGCGTCTTTTTGTCTGTCTGAACGCAATAAACTCAAAAACTACAGAACAGATTTTTATACGGTTTTCAACAATAGAAAGAGTAACTCTTTAAAAAGGTTTAGGGTAGGTTTATATAATTTATTATACCTTTATGTAAATTAGCGGAAATACGGTATTAAATATTGAAGAGGTCGCTAAAAATCTTGCCAATTAGGGGCTTTCCACGCACATGCCGCGTAAACTAGGAAAGATATAGTTGAGTAGTAGATATACTAGCGAATCCAAAATCTATAAAAATGTTACAAAAAAGTCCGCGATAACATATCTCTATCTGTTACAGTTGACTTACAATAAAATCTTTAATGTTCAATTTTTAATAAAAACGTTACGTTATTTTCAAAGATATTTTATTTCATTATTATTACAGTATTAATCTTTATCCAAATAAATATGTTAATTAGCATTTAATGAAAATTCAAATAGCCCTTTACACTATATCAATCAGATAAATAGTTTTTGAGATATCGTCGTTAGAAGTAGATATTTAGCAGCGAAACATTCAAAACTCAGTCAGCCAGCGTATTTCCTTGAGATGTCTATAATATTTGAATCATCCTTCAATTTCGACCTGATCACATCATCAGATCGTGATCGCGTAATGGACCACCTGCATATCACCACAATAAAAAACATTCCGAAGAATTGAGAACGTCCTCCGTTGTTGAAGTCCGAAATCCACGCGGGCGATGCTGGGGGCGGAAGCAAGTTTAATAATAAAGCTATACCTCTCTCTTTCTTACGGAACGAACGTAGTACAATCTATTATTGGAGATAACTACGTAGTATTGGATATTCTATATTGGACTATCACTACATATTTACCATAATATGCACTTAATAATTAATTATTTTATTTATTTAATAGTTATTAATAACTTTTACTTAGGTATCTGTTTTATCACTTACCTAAATAAATACCATCAAACAATGACAATGTGAAAAATTTATTACATTTTCTTTTAAGATTATAATAGGCAATATCATATTGTAGAACAATATGTTAATGCGAGTCGATATTTCACTGTTCGTGTTGTTGGATGTGAGTCAGTACTGGCGCTATAAATTATTGTTCCCATAATCATTATTATATAATAACACAAATAAGTAGATGTCTGCCTTGTACGATAGCAAACATGGTCAACATCAGATCAGTTCCGAGTTCGATTCCCGGGTTTTTTTTGTGTTAGAGACTAGCATTAGTAGTAGTATTAGTGTAATGAATTTCGGATATAGCGGCATTAGTGATGTGACTGTTGTAGCTGAAATTCGGCTTGGAATACTAATAGCTAAATGTATAGCAGATCTCGGGATGAACTGAGCTAGGCATTTAGGGTCAATTCACACCAAAAGCGCGGCGAAGCGCAGCGAAACGGAGCGCAGTTTATGTGTCATAATAATTTCAACTTTATAATAATTACTATAATACTTATTATCACATGAGAAACTCGAACGAGACGCGCGGATTCCCGCGAAGTCGCTGGAATGGGCGAGAATTCGCTGGAATGCTCCAGAAGCCGCGAGAATTCGATAATAAGTACTATAGCAATGAAAATAAAGTTGAAATTCATATGACACATAAACTGCGCTCCGTTTCGCTGCGCTTCGCCGCGCTTTTGGTGTGAATTGACTCTTAGCAAAATCTATTTAGGAGACCTAAAATTGCTATAATTATGAGTAGTAGGTAAGGTGATTTTTCTTTATAGCAGGGAGACCTTAGGCGCGGGACCATTTGCTACGTGATTAGTCCGGCGTTGAATAGGTCACCTAAACGAGACAGAAAATACTAACAGAACGCTTTCTATTTAGGTACTGGCAGCGCCACGCGGTTTCACCCGCATAACCGTACCCTTATAGCCTTCTTCGATAGACAGACTAACTAACACTGAAATATTTTTTCAATTCGAACCAATAGACAGAGATTAGCGCGTTCAACCAAACAGACAAACTCTTCAGCTTTATGTAGATTATATTAAGCTTGTTTAAAAAATGTATGTGTTTCTCCTGGTTGGACTGGTTGGCTGGTTGCACGGTAAAACGTTGCTTTAAGCGTTACAGTTTGTTGTTATTCCTTAAATTCTTCTTATACCTCTGGACTTATATCGTTTATTTAAGAGTAATCTCTAAAATCTGTGTGCCTTAACTCTGCAGTTACTACTGAAGTTTACTCCCTAAGAAAGAACATTATTCTGTCGGTATCACATGAGCGAGAGATAAGTCCCAATTGTGCCGGACTATTTGTTACACGACTTTCCGTTCAAGGAACTGATTTTTTATTAATTGGACTTATGACCGCAGATGGGGGGAGGGAGGGGGACGAGAAAAAAGTACGCTCCGCGAATAAAAATTCCTCCGCGGTGTTACTGCCAACGCACACGGCGTGCGATCATTTGTTGCCCGGAACGTACCTCACTCTGGAGCGCACAACGCGGACTAAAGTCCACCGTGTGCGTTGCTTCGCCTAGTCACTAGAGTTTTTATTTTTTCGGGGACTCCCCCGTACTTTTGTCCGGTCCGCTCTCTGCATGTCCTCGATTATTCGGGGCACTTTTTGTACGCGGTACTTTGAGTCACTCGTTTGCGTAACTCGATACAGTTGTAAGCGATCTATTTGAGCGGGCAAAAAAGTCCGCCGACAAAAATCTCTCGACTGCGCCGACCTGCACACTGCGTATTGCCATAAGTAGCCGGTGGCCCATGGAGGTGGGAGGAAAACAGAGGGCAGCGCATCTGTATAGCGTTTATGGGCTTGTCTACGGGCGTCGGTGGTCATGATAATGGCTCCGACTGCTCATTTGCCCCCTATGCCATAAAAAATGTGGATATTCATCAATCATCGGTATAGTTAGCCACCGAAAGGTTCAGACACCTTGTTCGTGTGCCCACGCACCCATGCCACGTAAAACTACAAGACGGATTTGAATAAGCTCCCACATTTGGTTAGTTTAAAGTTAAAACTTAGTTAAAGTCCGACAACTTCATAGAACAATGTCAATAAAACGGCTACTTTACAGGAGAGCTCTCAAAGTTTGCTGTGGTTTTGTTCTCTTGGCTAGTCAATAAACAAAATAATATTAAAGCTACTACACAACTACTAAGTCAAAGTCAAATTCATTTATTCATTTACAACAAGACACTTATGAAAGTAAAAAAAAACAATAAAAAATGAAAAATTATAAAAAATGGAAAATGTGATTATATAATAAAAAAACAAAAAAGAGCAATTCATTTCCAAACATCTAAATCTATTATACAGGGTTATTTTTTGGTCACCGGCCAAATTTTAAAATAAGGAAGTAAACATCATTTCAAGGGTGTGTATTAATTTTAACGTCTTATTACAAATATTTTGTCACCTAAACATCGATTTGAAACGGTCCTATAATATACGTACGCGCATTAGCACCCGAAGAGTGCGTTAACCTCAACAGCTGATTGTGTTTCGTATCCACTTTAATTATTGTAACTGTTTTTAATTAATTATTTTTATTAAATGTTTAGATTATGTAATCATATCAATTGTTTTAAGGTTTTTATAACAATTTAATAAAAAAGATTAAAGATTAAAATTTTTTTTAATAGTTTGGCGAGCTTATTAGATTATTTGTTTTTGTACTTACAATACAATAGACTTTCCTAAAAGGTATTCAAATATTTAAAATCGACTTATTATTACAATAATTAAGATAACTTCTTCTTTTTTTGTTAGAGGCAGTGCCACACGGCATGCTTGGATGCAGCCTAATTGGGCCGGCACGACCGGGGAGGTACCTCTCGCTTACACGAGACCGGCGACAGTAAAGTGACTGTTGGCCTATCGCGTTTCGTGCGGTGTTTAAGTAGCCGGTGGCCCATGGAGGTGGGCGTTATGGGCGTCAGTACTCAGTAGTCATGAACATCTCAAACTCTCTGACTGCCTTTTTTGCCCCCATGTTGTTACCATAAAAAAAAACTATCTAAACTACAGTAGTTACCTAATATTTTTTCACAAATATTTTAATAATTGTTCAAAATACGAAACGCGCTACCCGTTTCTTTCGATGCAAAGCTTGGCACGTTTTCATAAACTATTTTTTAATAAATTTAGCGTGTCACTATCACTTTTAACTTCATTTACCCACAAATACACAATTATTTTGTTTTTAAGGTCTTGATAACTTGATAACTGATTGACTTGATGTTGGCTAACATTGAATCGTCTAGTTGTGTTGTTTGAATTCGTTTGTAATAAACTCAACACAGCTTTCTTGAGCTCTGGTGTTATTGTGGTGTTCTGGCCACGACCTGATGCATGTAAAGGTGTGACGAACCGTCCGTGATCGAGCAACCTCTGATTGGCGGCTAAAACTGTGCTTCTTTTAGGTACTCGCGAGTTTATCCCGCGTCTTCTTAACCTTTGTAAACTTGCGGGGTTTCCTATAATATCTCTGGGCACCACGTAGACTTTCTCTGCTCAAAATATAGCATCTAACCATTTCGTAATATTCATCATTGGAGTATTGTTGCGACATAATTGTAAAAGAGAGCGCGTGAAAATTACAAATAATTATTGTTTAAACACGTATCGATCGTATGACGCTTTGCATGCAACTGTTTGAGGGACGCCGCCTGCCGCCACCACGACATTCACGGCCTTTCGGCAAGTCGCGACTTGTGACATTAAAGCATCGGCCGCGCGCGGCGGCAATGATCAATTGTGTTAGCCACACGGTATTTATTTTCGTACGGGACAAAAATATTTTTTTTATTATTTTTCTTACTTATTTTATTTCATAAATCTAATGTATTATCGATTCTGAACCAAATCTGAAAATTTGGCCGGTGACCAAAAACTAACCCTGTATAGTCTGAAACTGAGTAATAAGTAAGTCTTTTTGGACAACTTGAGTTTAATGAACTTCTTAAATTTACGAACAGATAATGCTACTATGTCGTTTGGTAATTTGTTATAAAATTGTATATGTCATTGACCTGCAAACGAATTTAAGCGCACAACAGTAAGTGAAGTGCACAACATGCAAATTCCTACATCATCATCAACAAGAACAACTGATCAACTTCGTGCCCGGTCCCTGTTGGCAGTGTAGACTCAAACAGAAATATATTTCATGAAACCTATATCAGTGTATTTAAGCTGATCCTTACTGACTACGGAGCGCAAAGGAGAAAATACTGGACTTTGGTTGACAACTTTACATGATTTATTTTAGTAAGAGTTAGTGCCACAATGCATGGTGCATGCCGCCGAATTACGCCGGCACGACCGGGGAGGTATCTCTCGCTTAAACGAGACCGGCGTGTAGTGACAGCTGTGCTGATGCATTTCGTGCGGTGTGTAGCGGGTGGCCCATGGAGGTGGGAGGAGAGGAGGAGGAGATAGGAGAGCCACTATACGGACGTCTATAGGCGTCGGTAGTCGCGAAAATAGCTACTATAGCTTGTTTGTACCCCTATAGATTAAAAAAAAAAACGGCCAAGTGCGAGTCGGACTAGCGCACGAAGGGTTCCGTACCATTATCTACGAAAACGGGAGCTTATCTTTTGTATGGAAGCTCCCTTAAATATTATTTTATTTTAAAATAAATATATTTTTTAAGGTGAATAATAATAAATTAATATTCTGTGAATATTTCAATCGTCTACCTGTTGCCGTTATCACTATCGAGCAATAAAATCACGTTTGTTGTATGGGTGCCCCCCTTAAATATTTGTTTTATTTTAATTTAATTAATGTTTCTTAAAGACAATATATGACTTAATATTCTGTGAATATTTCAAGTGTTGTTGTTGCTGTTGTCAACATCGACCAAAAACGAACAAAAAAATCACGTTTATTGTATGTGGGCTCTCTTAAATATTCATATTATTTAATTTGTTGTTATAGCGGCAACAGAAATACACCATCTGTGAAAATTTCAACTGTAACTATCATAGTTCATAAGATATAACCTGGTGACAGATGGACGGACATCGGAGGACATTAGTAACAGGGTCCCGTTTTTACCCTTCGGCTACGGAACCATAAAAACTAATGCTTCAGCTAGGAAATGAATTCTCAAATTATCCTACCTAAACAGGTGAAATAGGAGTCGCACGTTTATATCGGAGTCATTTAATTTGTAAGTTAGAAACTTATTATTTCGGCTTTGGCCTAAAAATAATAACTCTTGTTTCGGCGTAAATATAAAGCGCAAAAAAAAACTGAGGGTTGAAAGTTTGTTTGGAAATTCATCAGAAACTTGAGGCTTAATTATTGGACTGCTGTTGGAAAGTTAGTAAATATACGACGACCAGGCTGGCGCAGTGGTACAGGGCTCGGATAAGTGGAGCATGTTGCGCCAGTGGTCGCGGGTTCGAATCCCGCCTTGGTCATGGATGTTTATCTATGTATTATATGTATTTCTATAATAAAAATCTTAAATATATAAAATTTCTTAAATTTATAAAACATATTAAATATATTTCCGTTGTCTAGTACCTACCCGTAACACAAGTCCTTACGGTACTTAGCACGGGGCTAGGCTAACGTAGTGTGTAAAGTTCACAGATATTTATTTATTATTATTTATTATATGTTTCAGCGCCTTTGGTAATTCTATCCTTAAAGGGGTGCAATAGGGACCGAAAGTATGTAAGTATAAAAAAAATCGTAATGAAATACTTAGATGGATAACTTCTTCACAAATCCCCTCCATTCCGTAAACTTTTAGACCGTCCCTCATAGTACATAAATACGCACGAAAAACATTACCCTCCTAATCCTCCTCCTCCTCCTTATCCTTCTAACATTCGGGTACAATGTTGAAAAAAGTAGTAGTGACGACATC
Organism: Calycopis cecrops; assembly: GCA_001625245.1. Classification (NCBI taxonomy): domain Eukaryota; kingdom Metazoa; phylum Arthropoda; class Insecta; order Lepidoptera; family Lycaenidae; genus Calycopis; species Calycopis cecrops. The sequence continues at coordinate 69,179 of LUGF01041910.1, forward strand.
TATGTTTAATTGTTTAATGCAGTAACAGAAGTCCATTTTTGAAGTAAAACTATGCGCTTGACTTGGCAAGTAAGCTAGCCAGAGCGTTACAAAAATCACACATCGACGAGGCCAATGGAAGTTGTCATTCAATTCAAAAATTAAAATTCGATTTAAGTGAAACTTTTAATACCTAAAAAAATAAATATCATATTACATGTTATGTCATTGTAACTACTGTAATGAAAATCAATAATTAAGTTTAACTCAGTTGTGTGGTTTAAAGCACACACTTTTTTAATGTATGCATTAAAAGTAAGGAAAAATAAAACGAAAATGAGGACTGAACAACTTCAGCCAACCCTTTAAATATCCACCCGCTTTACTCGTATAATGCTGAGTGCACGAGAGCTAATAGAATGAACCAACAATCAGGACACGTTCACAAGACGAACCGAGTCACAAATGCGCCCGTACGTAGTCACAATAGGGACCGCGCACGAAACATAGAGGCAACACTTTCGCCGAATGTAACGCGCCCTAGTCATCATTTTAGAAATTAAGTGCTACCAAAACACTAAGCAAAAGATAATGACAATGACATGATAAAATATTTTGTTGTATCATACGTACAAACAAAAATTTCTTAGCATAAGATTCACATTTCAGCCACTAGTTAGCGTGGCAGTCTAGAAGCTTGTTCCCTATTACCGTGGGTACCACGACACTGGTGGAAATTTCCAGAAATTGCCTCGGACAGTCTCTCGTTAATCTTGCATTTAAAAGGAGTGGCTGGCATTAAAT
>LUGF01041910.1:77598-94028 GCA_001625245.1 Calycopis cecrops
TATGAGAGGGGTGAATTTACGGCATTACTAATAGATTATTTCATATAATTTGTATGAGAGGAGGAGGTGTGAGAAGGTTGGATTATTTATTTATTCGTTTTTACTATATATCTCTCTGCACATATCATTATATTTTCAGTATAGGTACATCAGGGGACTAACGAATTGATAGACTCGTTCATTGCGGAGGTTCTGTCATATTTTGCAATTGGATATTTATATCAAACGCGATAGAATCCGTTTAAAGAATCTTAATCATGCACATTTACCCATTTTTCGGGAGCACTTATTCACGATAGGTAGCGATACGAAATGGCGGCCAGTCGAACGTCAACTAGGTCTATTAAACGTATATGGCCATATAGCCAATGTACTTTGGCAGAGGGGAACGTCCAGCTTTGCTGACTCCATGGGTTATATACTTTAAGCTGTCCGTATATCTACTCATAATGTATAAAATAACATAATATGTTTTCACCCCAAAGGAGGTGCTCAGAAGAAACCAAGAAGTAGGAAAGTTATACAATAAGAAGTCACTTTCATTAGAGATTTGTCTCGCTTTATCCACATTCATTACTCTCGTCATGCGCACACCTTTTGCGACTGTTGACACTACCTTCGAACATTTCCATGCATCTATAGAGACATATTTAGCCCATCTCACTAGCAACGATAACTGCAAAAATATTTGACAGCTTGCTTAATGAACATCTTCAACGATACTTAAACATTCATGATAATCAGTTTGGTTTTACAGCAACTCGCACGTCTGCAACCAGCTTTGGTCAATCGTTCGGCTCCACTGCTCCTGCACGACAAAGCACGACCTCATACTGCACAGCAGACGGTCTCCAAGCTACAGGCTGGGGTTGGAAGTTCTTCGTCATCCGCCGTACTCACCAGACCTTGCGCCTACAGACTTCTACTTTTTCCAGAATTTGGATAACTTCTTGGTGGGAAAAAAGTTCAATAACCGAGAGGCAGTACAAAATGCCTTTGAAGAATTTGTTGCCTCCCGTCCAGCAGATTTCTTCAAAAAGGGCATCAATAAGCTACCAATGCGTTGGCAAAGATGCATACAGCCACAGTATAAACCATTTTATCGTGGTAAAAATATCATAAGTTTCACGATAGGTAGCGATACGAAATGGCGTATTGTAGCGCTTCGTGCAGTGTGTAAGTAGGTGGTTGCCTAGAGGGAAAACGAAGGAAAGCAACGCATCTATACAATAACATTTAATATTCCATATTCTAATTAGTTGAGAACTAATATCTAAGCCCCTCAATTGGTTCCCACCTCGACGGATCTCCACCTTGTCGTGGTGAGGGGGCTTAGTAACCGTGGCTTAGACAACCACGGTGAACCAAGAGGGATCCCAGGTGGGGACGCGTCGAGTGGGCTTCACCAAAGCCCGCTCTGGATACGTCCATGGAGGAGGGGTCGCGGGAGGAGAGGTGTCTCTGTGTGTCGTTGCCGTGCGCCCTATCTCCCGCGACCGAACGGGGGCGCGCCGCCTGATGCGTTGGCGGTGGGGCCGCAGAGGATGAAGAGATACAGTGTGTCGTTGCCGTCCTCCCTGTCCTCTGCGGCCGTTTAATGGTTGGGCCGCCGCCCAGCGGATGGGACCAGCTAATGCCGGAGGTTCTCCACCCCTCCCTCTGAATCAGCTGATGGTGACGTGGAATAGGACGACCGGTGTGGTGTGCTCCGTTGGAGCATTGGGGCCAGGGGTTAGGATGGGAACCTAACCCCATTGCACGGTTCCAAAGTGGAGTAGGGACTATTCAAAGGCAGCCGTACAGTCCCTAAGGTGGAGGACTCTGGCCTTTTCACCGAGGCCAGCCTGTTGCTGGAGGCGCCCTGTTGCTTTCAGATCCGGGGCCCTCCAATTATAGCGGCTGAAGCTAAAGGTAGGGGTTTAGTCGGTAGGGGCAACCCATTTGTCGAGCCCGACACTGTACCCGGGAGCCACCCAGCTTCCTGGGTAGCGTGCGTAAAGGCATTTGTAGTTGCAAAAAGGGATGTGGAGCTGCGTGTGGATGCCGTAAAAGTGGTTTATACTACAGTGTAGCATGTTTACAGTGCAGCGGAAATAGTTGTTACAATACTTTACCAGACTACAGATAGATGAGGTAGATGTAGACAACAATATAATATAATATTTAAATAAACAGATTCTGTACAAAATTTTTTTTTTGCTTTTCATTAGTCGTAAGTAATATCTTATTTTTTTAAATGTACACAATAGAGTACATTTCATTTACTTATAATTATTAAACTAGCCGAGAAATTCCATTGTATATAGCAGCTGCCGCTCCGCTCTCCTCCACGTTTTTCTGCCTGTTCGAGATCCCTACTGCTATTTTCATACACAGGTTTCTTTGAAAAATGTTCCTATATATTTCTACTCGGTTAATATTTAACGTATAAATAAATAAAAAATACTGTTTTAAGTGAAAATGTATGGTCAAACATTATATTTTTTTATAATAATTTGTTAAAAAAAAAAACAAAAAAGAAAAAAAAATGAAATGCACAAGAAAATAATGGGTAAACATTGCAATTTATAGTTTAAAAAACAATATCCCACATAGATCATATTAATTCATTCACTGTAACAGCTCTAGTCCGAGGTAAAAAACCCCAGGAACTCCACTAATAGTAGATTGTATATAGTATTGTAGTAAATATATATAGTAGATGGTAACTATTGTAAAAAATTGTATCATTAATAAATTATAATAAATATTTTTTTTGTCTGCCTCCAAAACTGATAAATGTCTACGGTTAATGATTTAAAAAAGGTTCTACTCGTAGACAGATTATACTTGACACTGGTATGTCATTCGGACAGACATAATTATGTTAAATGTCAAAATTCAAAGAAGACGAACTGCGAACAAAAATCATGCAATTTAAGAAAAAATCTAAAAAACGAAGTGTTTACTTTAAAAAATCAGCGATAAAAATAGTTAGTCAACTTTCTAAAAAGCAATGGCATTAAAGCTAAATCGAGCGTTGTCATTTAGATCATGCTTCACAACCTCTCGTAGTTATAGTGAATATAAATCGCTCTATGATAAGAACGAAGCTGGTAAGCAACCACGAAAAGTTTACGGCACAGAGTTCCCTGAATGGAGAAAAAATTGGATTGAACGCGATGGAGAATGGAAGAGCAAATTGTCAATATTTGTCGAAAAGAGTCCTCCTATGGAAATTTTGAATACATTGCAAAAAGTGCCGTATGCAACTTTTGACGATGTTAAACAATGGTGGGCGAACATGAAAGTAGTTCAAGAAATTAAAAACCAAGAATTCATACCAGAAAGGGTAGCCGCCTTAGGTTATAATTTAGGAGCTGTACACTTTTTCACTTATCGCCAAGCCGCTGTCAGGTATAGTAGCAATTTCCTTTCTCATCAATATTCATTTTTAATTAAAACGCAGGTGTACATTCTCTATCTCAAACTAAGAACAATAATAAATGTTTAAATTATTGCTTAAATATGCTTATGTGCAGCCCATAATTTGTTGTCTCAATACATTGCACAACAAAACTGTTTAGACCTTTTATTACAAGTTCAATGATTTAAGAGTAAGAGGTAGTGCCGCACTACATGCTTGCATCCAGCCGAATTAGGCCAGCACAACTGGGGAGATACCTCTCGCTTACAAGAGACCGGCATGAAGTGACAGCTGTGTTCTCGCGTTTCGTGCAGTGTGTATGTAGCCGGTGGCCTATGGAGGTGGGAGGAGAAAGGCGAGCAGCTCATCTGCACCTACACGGATGTCTTTGGGCATCAAGTCACGAAAATGGCTTGGACTGCTCGTTTGCCCCCCCTACACCATAAAAAAGACAGTAAACAACACACATTCAGTTATTTTCAAAGTTGTCTATATTGACCACAACATCCTACTAATATTATATATGCTAAACTTTGTGAACCTTTCACACAAAACGTACTAAATCTATTTGATTGAAATTTAGCACAGATGTAGACTCCAGTGTGGAATAACATGAATATACTTTTGATACAGATAAAATGAATAGCTCCGTTGAGATAGATTTTGCATGTCAAACAGCGGCGCACAGCTAGTCAATAATAAAAATGTTAATTTGTATGTATATAAACAAGTAGCAGTAATACCAGTCAACGTGGAAAGTGCTAGTGCTGATGTCTCTAGTCAACAAAACTACTTGTTTTAAACTTATAATAACAAATAATTAAAATTTTATTTTATTTCAGGTTGAAAGATAATAAGCACTGGATAATTGGTGATATAACAACACTAAAACTCCCAGATCATTACATAGAAGGCTACTATGTTGAAGCCATTGACTGCTCCAACTTCCACCATAATGGTATCCGATACGAAGGTGTTAAAAACTTGACCGGACTTACTTGTCTCAAATGGTTGTCCCTGAGGAATAATAAATATGTAGACGAGTGGTGCATAGATAGAATAGCAGGGCAGAATGGCGCCACAATAGAATTTCTTAACATAACAGGCTGCAAATTAAATGTTGGTGTTGTATATGGTCTATCAAGAATGTCGGCATTGAAAACTTTAGTAATTGATGATCCTGGTGACAATGTTGAACTGCAGGCTGCTTTGGCAGTTCTAGAGGAAGACAAGCCAGAGCTAATAATTAGAATAGACAATGAGACTAGTCAAATTTCACCTGAATAATTGTACTTAAGTACAAACTACGTACAAAATAAAATATGACAACTATGATTAGAGATGTAATTGTATTATTTTAGACTGCCTACTGTGTGTTGTTTTTTGTTCCTGATAACTACTCATTACAAAATCAGTTAAAAGATATACATACATGTAAGCTACAAATAATGTGACTTACTTTTATAAGATCATGATTTCAGAAATATTTTTATTTTTGGATCACACACACCCAGTACCAACGCCATTAATTTTTCAGATGCCAAAACAAGTCAGCATACTTACAAAAAACTTATTCCGCAATATACAAATGTAAAAAAATAATATACAATATGCCTAATGCTATCTCCTTTAATTCACCCAAAAACGACAGCTTGCTTCTGCTTTTCGCTTGGTTTGTGAGAGTTATTAGGTTTGTCCATTTGCATAGATATATTATTTGATTTATGAGCATCATAAATTTGGAAATGGAATCAGCTAGGAGAACTATTTATCAGTCTTGACCATTCTTTCCCAAATGGCCGATAACAACCCCTAGTGGGCGCTGGTGGATGGCGAAAAGGGGCCTGGAATACGACTAATATGTTATATAGGTTCAAAAGGTGAAAATAATTGGGGTAGCTACAGAATAACAGATTTTCAAAATCGGCATTAGACAAATTAAGGTATAGGAACCTCTGATCTAGATCCCAAATAACCTAATGAATGCAATATGTATTGAACTAATTTACTGCAAAGTTTTGTAAGATAGTCATAATATTTAAAATTACAAATGAGTTTTTTAATTTTATGGCGTCTAGTGGAAATTAATATGAAGAGTAGGACAAAAAATAAACAACTTTAAGCAATAAAACACATGTTTTCGAGTTTTTTTTTATGTTTTAACATAAGTTCGTACAATGATTCAATATGCTCCAACAATCTGTCCGTTAGTTACCACAAGGTAAAATTTTGTCCGGGGTTTCCGTTTCTGTTACTATGATGTTATTGGTCCATTACTTGGATTCAGTGTCAGGTTATCTAATTCAATCTAGTTACATTTGAATACTTATATCTAAATTGTCCTTCTAAACAGAATATTTACAGTTACCACATTGACTAAACAATTAAACTAATACCTTATTTAGAAGAAATAAATAACAATTATGAAATGCTCCATTTAATGTCCATTTTTCTTTTAATCACTATCTTAAATTATACCTTGTCTTAATAAACATTTCAGTCAAACTTTACCTACACACTTTACTCCTTAAAATATCAAGCTTTAGCGGACAATAAGGTACAAGTATCATGTTTTTGGCAGACACCTAAAAAAGCTGGAGACGAAAAAAACAAACCAAAAAGAGGACAATAGTTCGGCAAATTGAAACATTAAATTTATGTATAGCCAGGTTCGAGAAAATGGGACCAAAAAATTATCCAAAAAAGGCATATATGAACAACATTTTTTTCAATGGTTCACTATAAAATAATATCAATACATCATAATAATATGAACATGTTGGATATGTAAATGTTAAAAATTAATAATGATAACTAATGATCCAGAAATATTTATATAATTGATTAAAAACAATATTCATGTATTGATCAGAATAAAATAAAATTATTGTATAGCTATTTCTTTAATGTTTCATTACCAAAGACACAAATAGTCTTAAAAATAAAACACAATCACTGATCTGTTTAGGGAATCAAAAACTAAAACTCAAATATAATAAATGATTATCAAATCGTTGTACTCACACTGGAATATATTATATACAACCAAAGCTTAATAAAAAAAACTTACTAGAATTTCCCTAATATAAACTAACAAGTAAGCTTGATTTAAGGAATAATGTAACTGTTTCGGTATTTAAAAAATTATAGCAATCTATAGTGACCTTGAGAATGTTTGAACATTCAAAACTATACTTTCTAATGACACATAATATTACTAACATACGTCATTTCACACTTGATCACTTATGTGGTAAGCAGAGAGAAATGAAAGAATCATTTAACATCATACACAAAAATAAAAAAAAATCATACAATGAAAATTAACGAAAGCCTATAAACAATAAAGTAAATATTTTGACATGGAATAAGTTTATTGATTTCATCTACAGGTTTGTAATAATAATAACTTTACTTTATGTTTAGTATATGTTTAATATGTTTACCAAGTTTCTCCGTGGTGAAAACATTCTTAATGATTTTGTTAGTTGTAGGTGTGTGTATATAAGAAACAGGTCACTATAGAAGGCTATATACACTTATCAATACGTTAAGTCGATTTCGTACTTCCGTCGTTCTCGATGTTGATTTCGTTCGTGTAAAACCAAGTGCATAGACGACAGTGTGTGATGTAACATGGTAACAAGATTATACATGACAACAATGATCAATTGACTACGGTACAAGCGTGGTAGCAGAGGTGGGATACCTCACACTCCCACAGCCCAACTATTCAGATATAACAGTGCGAAAATATCTCTTACATTTATTTTAATAAATTCTCTTCACTTCCTGACTCCTAAAGCAATTATTCTAAACGCCAAAGAGATCAATAAAAAATACATTTTTTTTGATATACAATTTTGTATTGGCCGAAAAGTTTTCTCAAGTACAAATTCTTATTATTATTAGCATTTCTCTAAATAAAAATCTAATTACTTTGAGAGCCGGGAAAACTTAACCCTACATAACGCTAATATTTACACTGAGATTGTTAATATATAAATATGTATTTATCTAGAGTTGTTAATGATTTGAGCTGAAATATACAACTGTATACCTAACCTGATAACTGTATCGAACCTGGTCTAAGCTATGTTCCCAAGATGGGAGGACAAACTTCCCACATACATATTAAAAATAATTTTTAAAGTGAACAACATGCTCTTTTAATAACGTCATATCTTAAACAAAATTCGACACATCAACATGAAAATTACACAACTTAACAGAAGAAACGAAAGGTCCGTAACAAGTTAAGTATTATTATGAAATATTTTTCTTATATTTAATCACAATAGATGAAACATGGCATCAAAAAAACATTCCATTCTGCTTAACTATTTCTACACAATATTTTAAATAATTAGATATTATTTTTTTTATAAAAAGATTTTCTTTTAAACATGTGGAAGACCAACATCACAACAAAAATAGAAAAACGATACAAATAAAGAAACTAAAATAATAAGTCGCACCAAATGTTATACACCCCTTAGAGAATCCTCTTTCCCGCTTCTGGGGCTTTCCTATTGCAATTCCCATCTTAAAGGATTTCATACTTTCATTAAATGCAGGAAGCATTCAACTCACCTACCCACCATATGTCATACGAGTGAACCCTTATAGGACAATCACATCTACCAGTTTACTGTAAAGTGTGCTTGAGGAAATTGAAATGTTAAAACATATATTTGCTTCTCTTTCTTATCGTACTAGTTGCAAAAATAAGCCTTAACTATTGTTGTGATGCTTCAAATTCCCACAGCACGCTCTATCTTGCAAAATCGCCAATGTGATTTCCCCATTAAGATATGAATATCGAACAATATAAATTACATAATATATTGAGATCGTGCCTATATGAGTAAAAGTGCTTATTTTAACTCAGTAATAAACTACTTTCTAGTACAAATCTCGCAACTAATGAAACGTGACGTGAAAACAGATGTAATCAACCTTTTTATTTAATACTATTCATGTAACAAGTAGTTCTACAATTTATACCATACGAGACGAAACAAATGAATAATAAAAATGGAATTCATGTCTTAAATTAAAATTACATGTCTGCGAATTGTTCTCCAAATCATCTTGGTAGTACAAAATTCAAATTTAAAAAAATGAAAAAAAAATTGTAACTAAAATTTTGTACCTGGTTTAAAAATGGTAGAACACTATATTTTACGATTTACAACATTTTTAAACATTTCACGACTGAATTTTTGTATAACGGCTATGAAGAATTCGCAACATTCACAATATGTATAAGCAAATAATCCAACAGATGTCGCTCTGAAAAGAATCGACAGCTGCGCAGTGACATTGAAATACAACTAAGTTCAGGCCACTTGTCTTATTTGCCTCCTTTTGTATCCTATATTTAAAACTAACGGGATGTATTATAATTACGTTGTCTCAGTTTTAAAATGAAAATGTTTGTATTATTCCCGTATATAAACAACTGAAGGACATTAAAATAATAATTGCAGCGAACGGCGTCACCACTACTTAGACACAAGCGAATTAACTTATAGATACACACTCGCATACATCCAGGTATACAATTTTTTATTTTATTTTTATCTTTTTTTTCAATATTTTATAAACTTAAAATATTTTTGGTTCATAATGATTAAAATAACCAATTTTCTGTTGATTTTTAACTATATTAAATGCACTTATGCATTTTTATGAATCTCAAATTAGATTTAACAAAAAAATCTCAAACTACCCTCAAATGTAATGGTATACACTTAAAATATAGTTTATCATACTAGATACAGCTCGAATAGACGGAAAAAGAGCAGTTGTTAAGCTATATTCCTTAACATAGAACAACGATGGCGTTTTATTGTGTAAAAATCGAAATATTATTGCAAATATGATTTTTGAAAAGAATTATGTCCAAAAAAGATAAAATTTTGATTGATTTGATACAAGCTGTAACTAGGCATAAATAAAAACCCTAGTGAAGTCGTTGGCACACTAGCTGTACGTCTCAACATAACATGGTCGTAGCATAAAAGATGTATTTTATATTAAAATAAAGCAATCAGAAAATAAATACAATTTTGTCTCAAAGATTGCTTCATTTTGCAATAAAACTAGGGTACACCGACACCGACCATAGTCAGATACAGTTCAACTAATATTTTCAGATTTAGGACGAAGAATCTTAGACATGTAAGTTACAATATGACAACTTGTATAAAAGATATTGTGACGATAAATATAGAAACACTGTACTTTTGCAAATTGTGCATTTTTCATTTAGTTACGATAGGTGCCAAATTTTGTTTCCCGTACAATAAGAAACAATTTTTTAGCCTATGTAAAAAGTGTACATTATGTACTTTTTGATATATTGAAAAAATAAAATGTACCATAGCCGATTATAAAATAGAAATTCATCGTCCTAAATCAATTCGACAGATCATAAGTAAAATACGGCTAAGCCTACAACATGGGCCGTCTGACCACAGTTCTTTCAACAGAACACAGATACACATGGATAGCTTACGTTAACAATATTCCAAGAACACATCTAGACAAGTCCAACAAGTCGGCGAGACCATTGAACACTGCACATAGACCTCGCCGACGCAACCGCAAAACGCGTCATTAACCACTAACAAGCGTGCCTTTGGCCGCTATCCACCGTGTCACTGACCAACTTAGAGCGTGTCATCAACCACTAACCGATTTCACAGCTATCGACCGCGTCATTGACCATAACGAGCGCGCCATTGACCACTAACCAGCGCGTCATTGACCACTAACGTGCGCGCCACTGACCACTATCTACCGCGTCACTGTCCACTTGACAACGTCACTGACCACTAACGAGCGCGTCATTAACCACTAACAACCATATCCAGCTCACCGGTCACTCGCGAACTATAATGGAGATGGTGTAACCGCATCGCTAACTGGCCGTCGAGGTCGGTTGCAACACCGCCGACACTAATGGCGAATTCACATCTGCAAAAGTGATTACAGTATGCATTACACTTAGGGTAGGTTACAGTCTAGACTGAAAAATCTGCACCAAATTTAAATGTATCGGCGTTTTGGATTATAGTCAGGGCAAAAATAAACATACTTCTACTTTTTCTTTCAGAGTGAGGTTTGCCTATCACTATCTGTTTTGACGAGACACGTGATGTTCGAGACTCAAATCATCATCAATCAATCATCATCACACAAAATGGTGGAACAATCCCGGCGAGTCTCGCCTATCAGGCAAACCTAATTTACACGGAACTTTCAGGCATGTCGTAAGAGTTTTTTAGTAAGAGGTAGTGCCATGCATGCATGCATGTAGTCGAATTGGGCCGACACGACCGGGGAGGTACCTCTTGCTTACACGATACCGGCAAAAAGTAACAGTTGTGCTGTCGCGTTCCGCGCTGTGTGTATGTAACCGGTGGCTATGTATGTAAGTGGGAGGAGGACAGAGGGCAACGCATCTTTGCAGCCTCTGTGCGAATGTCTATGGGTGTGTGGATGTCTAATAGCGCCGGTAGGCAAGAATAGCTCCACTGCTCTTATACCTCCTTGAATAAAAAAAAGAGGGCAACGCATCTGTATAACCTACTCTATATCTAATGGCTCCGACTGCTGGTTTACCCCCGTATTAAAAAAATCGTGCTATAGCGAAGTCGCATTACTTGTGGGAATAACACAAAATGGCGGGACAATTTCATCCATCTGGTAACCCTTAGACGTGGGAACTATAAAATGTTGTCGAAAATTATTAATTATATAATTACATGGCGTGAGGTTGGACTGCGCCGTTATCTTCTGGCGCACCTGGCGTATAAACTATTACTTACTTGTGGGAGTGTTGACCTCCGAGTGCGGCGTGAGGTTGGACTGCGCCATCATTTTCTGGCGCACCTCGCGTATCTTTAGCTGCAGGGACATCTTCGTCGGGAAGATATCCGTGTGCGCCGCCTGGAAATGTTGATCATACGATCAGAATAGACTCTTTAAAACTAGTAGGGCCATAATGATAAACATAGATTAACTTTATTCCAAGTATTAAACTACACTGGTGGACATATTTAGCGGAACGCAAAAAAAAAGACTGCAAGATCATATGAAAACACATTTTTGTTGTACAATACATTTGATTATTATTCTGAATTAATTAAAGTAACATTTTTGAACATAAAAAATCACAAAATTAAAGCGAAAGAAACGAAATTAAAGACAATAAGGTCAGTGACTTAATTCTGAAGAGTTTTGACCTAACACAATGAAAACTAAAGAAAAGTTAATATTGTCCAAATGACTGGTTTTTTCGCGATGGGTGATACAATCAGTATTTAGTGTTGCCACCTCTTGCTGTTAAAACTGCCTGCATGCGTCTGGGCATGCTCTGTATTAAATTGTCAATAAAACTTTGCGGCATTGAGTTCCATTCTTCAACCAATGCGGTTTTGAGGTCTCTTACGTTGACAGGTGATGGATTTCTTTGTTTAATTTGTCTTCCCAGTTTGTCCCAAACGTGTTCTATTGGATTTAGGTCTGGCGAGCGTGCCGGCCACCCCAAAACCTGGATTCCGACCTCATTAAGATACTCCGAAACTAATGCCGCAATGTGAGGTCGAGTGTTGTCATGCATTAGAAGAAAATTGTCTCCAATGAAAGGGGCAAAAGGCATCACAATCTGCTCTAAAATGTCGGTTACGTATCTTGCCGCAGTCAGGGAGCCGTTTTCTACGATGTGTAGCTCCGTGCGTGCTCCTAAGCAAATACCGCCCCATACCATTACTGATCCTCCACCGTACGGCTCTCTCCCAATAATGTTACACTGAGCGTATCTTTCTCCGGGTCGTCGCCATACTTTGGTCCTTCCATCATCTGGTTTGAGACAAAATCTGGACTCATCACTAAAAAGAACTTTTCCCCAAGCGTCATTATTCCAATTTAGGTGGAAACGAGCAAAACTGGCCCGAGCCACTCGATGACCTGCGGTGAGCTGTGGACCTCTGGCAGGCAAGTACGCCCCTATACCAGCTGCCTTCAGTCTTCTTCTGACGGTTTTGGCACTAATTATCACTTGTCGAGCTTCCTGCAGCTGGTTTCGTACCTCAGAAGAAGTCAAGGTACGGTTTCTGAGAACACTGCTGACAATAAATCTATCGTCTCTCTCTCCTGTTACTCTTTTGCGAACTTGTCCTTTACGCCTGGTATACTCTCCAGTCTGCCGGTATCGTTTAACATTGCGGAAAATCACAGACTTGGAAACATGTAATGTTTGAGCCACTTCATTGTAAGTGTAACCATTTTCAATTAAAGTTACAGCTTTAGGAACCAGAGCAACGCTGAGATCCGGCATTATCGCCTAAATTTATCGAATTAAGTTCACTTCACTCAATAATGACAATTTTTCGTCAAAAAAACAACAGAAATAAAGTTTTGTTAAAAACAACAAAAGACGACGAAAATTCCATACACTACGTGTCTCAGAAATTAGCAGATAAACAAAAAAAAACAAATGAAATTTAAAATAGAATTATTTTTAAAATCATTTTTTTTAATACATAATATTGGTATAGTGGCCAGTACGAAAATATGAAAATATTTTCCGTTATTCGACCTTTTTTTTGCGTTCCCCTAAATATGTCCATGAGTGTAGTATCTGTCAAATTCCATAGTTACTACCACTTATTAATAATAAGGAATTTCACAGATTCTAGTTTTATACTTGGAGTAAAGTTAATCTATGTTTATTTAATAAGGCCCGTAGAGACTAAATCCGAGTAGCCATTAGGCAACATTTGTTTGTATACACTGTTTGCCAACAGTGTTTCATGATGTTCGTTAATTTATGTAAATAGTTCAACATCAAGCAATGTAAAGCTGAATTAACTTGATAAAATTTCCAAATCTATTTATTATTATGAATGATCTTTATGAGTGGCGTCATGTGTACGTATGCGTGTGCGTGCGTACCTGGAAGTGCTTGGCGCTTTTTATGTGTAGGTGACAGTGATCTTTATACGAGTGTGCGACACCTGTACGCGTCTACGTGTACCTGTAAGTTCGAGGCGCTATTTGTGTGTGACAGTTATCTCTATATAATTGGGAGTGACCTGTACGTGTGTGCATATTACCTGGAAGTGCGTGGCGCTATTTATGTGTAAGTGACCGTTATCTTATTGTGAGTGGGCGTCATCTCTACGAATGCGGCATGCGTGTACGTAGAAGTACGTGGTGGCGTTATCTGTGTAAGTGATTTTTATATGAGTGGGCGTATCTGTACGTATATGACATGCGTGTGTACGTACCTGGAAGTGCGTGGTAGCCTGCGTGGTTGGGAACATGCCATGGTCCTTGAACAGTTTGAGCACGAGCTGGCGGCGCTGCTCCAGCACCCGCCTGTGTCCGGCCTCGGCGCGCGCCGCCCCCGCGCTCCCCCCCGCCGCCGAACACGGGGTGCGGGGAGACACATCGTCCGGCCCCTCCACCACTGTAAATTCAATATTAAATATAATATATTATAGGGAACTAGTTTCAAGAGTGTCACGCCAACTAATGGCTGAAATATAAAGTTTTAACATGCATATTTTCGTTCGACGTTTATTTGAAAAAATTAAAATTAGTACGAAAATATAATTTCAATGATAAATGTTAATATGATATTGTCATTTTTTTTGTAAGTATTTAGTGCTTAAAATTGACATTAGGACATGCTACATTCTTTTTTATTCATCTAGTGTTGCCTCTATCTTTATTGAATGTTTTATATGTTACGACGATACGACCAGGCTGGCGCAGTGGTACAGGGCTCGGATAAGCGCAGCATTTTGCGCCAAGGGTCGCGGAGTCGAATCCCGCCTAGGTCATGGATGTTTGTGATCTATGTATGTATTATTGATGATGAATTGATGATCTATGTATTATTTGTATTTCTATTATAATAATCTTAAATATAAATACAAACATATTAAATGTATTTCCGTTGTTTAGTACCCGTAATACAAGTCCTTACGGTACTTGGCACGGGGGTAGGCTAACGTAGTGTGATATGTCCGCAGATATTATTAATTTATTGTTATACATCATATGACTTTTTCAAAAGTCTGTAATCAATAAAACAACAGTGTTTATACTTTACCCCTAAAACTGTCGATATTAAAGTCAGGCCCGAAGAATGTGTTGCCGACTAGTTTGGTGGTGGCGTGCGGCGTGCCGTACGAGTGCGGCGTCGGCATGCCCGCCTCCGCCTCGGCCCCGCCTACCAGGCTCGCAACCACGCCCACCGTCTGTTCCTCGTCTGGAAATGTTGAGAAATTTTCTTTATATTTTTTAAAATAATTTATGTACACAGGAAAATTGTTAAACTAAAAATGATACAACAAAGGTACATCTTATTCCATAAAGGAATTTCTACCAGCTGGCCTAATACAGGAGAACTAGCTCCATTTACAATAGTATCGGGTGTCCACAACAATAATAATTAAATACAGTTTAGGTTTTAAATTAAGTCACTATTTAAACATACAGATAAATATTTAGATATATACATACTTAGTTATATTTAAATATATAAATACATATTTATTATTGGTAATATAATGAAATAAAAAAAAACTGAATTAATAAAAATATTTTGGCAAATCGCCTTGTCGCTGGTAGAACCCCATCAACCGAAGCGGCGGCTAGGATTGAAATCTGGCACTGCTTACAGAACCCCACGCAGCTCGGAAGAGTTTCCCCGCGTTAAACAAAAAAAGGAAAAATATAAGAGCTCTTGTTATCAACATGCAATTTGGTGAAAATGAAAGTGAAGCTGCGTGTGAGGCGAGTTTCAAAAACTGATGAAAGATCCGTTACGCAACAACACACGTTACCATGACAACAAAGTATGCAATTATGACAGGACAACGTCTGTCGGGACAGGTAGTGGTCTATAGAATTATCATATGGTCGTCGCTATCGTCGATGATATTACCCATGAGCTTATGCTTCTTGCTGCGGTAGAGCTGCGGGCTGTGCGGCACCATGGCGCTGGGGCTGCACGCCTCCGGCTTGAACTGCGGCAGCGTGCTGAACTTGGCCTCGAAGTTCACCGTCTCCAGCACTCTGTGGACACTCGTGCTTTAGCGTTTGCTTTTTGTAGTATATAGGTGTTCGCACATTATATCGACTCAACGACTCGATTCCAACTCAACACCGACTCGACTCTAACTCAACTCGACGTATGGTATTTAAGTATAAGCTTGAAGAATGTCTTCCTCCTGGCCACAATCTACCATGGCCAGTGTGGAGGACAATAAATAGACTGAGAACCCAGGTTGGTCGCTGCCGAACGAACCTGGCAAAGTGGGGCATAATAGATCCGAGCCAGACCCAGTGTGACTGCGGAGCCCCGGAACAAACAATGGACCATATCCTGATCTGCCCCTCCAGTCCTCAACCATGCACGCTCATTGACGTCATGAGCGCTAATGCCACGGGCGTAGAACTGGCGCAGCACTGGAGCGGGCATATATAACCCAAGTACCACATTAAAAAAAAAAATTAAAAGTGCCATCGACACGAAGAAGAAGAAGTGTAAGCTTAGTTACCATGATAACATATTTTCCATTAAGGACAGGACAACGTCTATCGGGTTCACTAGTTATTAATATTTTAATGTCAATAAACGATTTTTATCAAATTAAACATTTATACAGCTGATATCTAAAGATAATAAGATAAGCACTAGAAATACTTAAAACTTTACATGGCTCGCTTCAGCTGGCTTTATAGTCTATATACCTATCATCACATCCACCTAAATTTTCTGTGCGATATCCTAAACCACACCAACTACTGATTTCGGTAAGGCGGTACTCACTTATCGCGTCCGTCCTCATTGCCCTTTTTGAACAGACTCTTCTTCAACAAAGGGCTCGGTAGATTCTCTATCTTTGGCGACTTCAACGATTCGGGTGTTTCGTGGGTCATGGGGGGTCGCTCGTGGGTCATGGGTCGTTCATGAGTGATGGGAGGCCGCTCGTGGGTG
>LUGF01041910.1:100268-114237 GCA_001625245.1 Calycopis cecrops
GGTTTGCACTCGCCTATAACTTTTTCCGCCACATTTTGGTTCTCACACGCCAAGTAAGAGGCCGTGCCACGCTGCATGCATGTAGCCGAATTGCTTACACGATACCGGCGTAAAGTGACAACTGTGATGTCACATTTCGTGCGCTGTTTGCGCCGGTGGACCATGGAGGTGGAGGGAGGAAGGAGGGCAACGTATCTGTATAATCTCTATGCGGATACCTTTGGACGTCGGTAGTTACGAAAATGGTTCCAGATTCTCGTTTGCCCCCTTAGGTAGCGTTCAAGTATTACGTAACGCAATTTGGGCGGATGGGGGTCCCGTAAATCGTTACGATACGTTGCAGGGGACGGAGGGGTTTCGAACAACAACGTTACGGTGCGTTACATGGGGAAGATGGGGCAGAAAAATCTTCAAAACTTGCATTGCGTAATAAATGAACGCTTCCTTATACTATAAAAAACGTATCCCAAATTTCAGATCATTCGTTTACGGGAAGAGGGTGAAATTTCAACTACTTAATATGACCTACGAACAATACAAACGGAGTCACTAAATATAACCTTTAAAAAAATGACGTGACTAAAATGTCAAAACCGTAACAATAATGAGGCGCGAGAGCGTCGCCATAGCAACGCCGCGACGGCACTACATCTACATCTCGCTCGACCGCCATCTTAATTCACACAGAACCCACCTCGCCTTGATGGGCTTGGGCCGCCTCCTCTGGTCGTGGTGCGAGAGGTAGTCGCGCGCGTCCACGCCCTCCGAGTCCGAGTCGCCCACCTTCTCGCCGCACTTTAGGTCGATCTCCGGGGCGGGTGTGGGCGGCTCGTCCATGGCTTGACTTATCTGAAACGAGACATCATTTTTTTTATAATATAAGGAGGCAAACGAGCATTCTCAGCCATTCTAATTACTATCGGATCCTCAAAGTTATACATATGCGTTGCAGTCCTGTCTTGATTAGATTATTGATTAAATATATTATAATTATGTATATAATTTGCACGCTGACACACATGACATGCGCATATCGTATTTTTGTATTAATACTTGTATTTCGTATAAGAGCCATCGCACACATGCTACTTGTAGCACCGGCGATCGGTGATTTACTCGCTTTTTAGTAGTTGAATGCAGCGACTAGACGCTCCTCAGCGTACACTTAAAAACATGGAACGCTGCGATTTAGTCGCAAATCTACTGTGAGTATTATGTACTAGGTAGCAGCGCGGCGGTAGCAGTCGCTATTCCGATGTCGTGACTGGACGCGGAGAGTCGGTAAATCACTATGCAGCATCGATGCAGTCACAAAATCGCCGATCGCCAATGCTAAAAGTAGCGTTTGTGCTGTCGCCCTTAAAGCAAATAAATGTCTCTGTTTTTGTCTTTGAAGTCAAGTAAATCTTCTCAAGTCTCTATCTTTTTCTTTGAAGTCAAGTAAATAAATGTCTCTGTATTTATCTTTGAAGTCAAATAAATAAATGTCTCTGTCTTTGTCTTTGAAGTCAAGTAAATAAATGTCTCTGTATTTATCTTTGAAGTCGTATAAATAAATGTCTCTGTCTTTGACTTTGAAGTCAAGTAAATAAATGTCTCTGTCTTTATCTTTGAAGTCAAGCAAACACATACCATGTGGTCGTCGTCGCTGAGGTCGTGATGGTCGTGGTGGTCGTGGTCGTGCTCCATCTCGTGGTGGGGGGAGCTGACGAAGGGCGGAGCACTGGTGGGCGGCTCCCCTGCTGCGGCCAGCCCGCCCTCGGAAGGCGTGCGCGGGCTCTGAGGGCATTTGTTACATGAAATGAAATATTCTTTATTGTGCACATAAAAACGAAACGTTCAAAAAAATAAATAAGACTTAATCTTAACATATAAACATGTTTTAGGGATCGTGCAATAAACATACAGGCAACACTTTAGTTGATTGTGACGTGTCCCAATTTTTATTTTTAGTTTTTACAAATAAACATTAAACGAAAGTATGCAGGTTAAAAGTTCATGTTTCAGCCACTAGTAGACGTGAGTCTTGAAACTCGTCCCCGACATTTTTGTCGAGGGTATTGGGTCGCCAGAGAAAATTTATAAGCAACAATTTTTATTTTTAACTCCCAACGAAGTGGGCAAGGGTCGACTTTTTATATTTTTTAACGTTTTTCAATTAAATCAGCTGTAGCTTTAGTACATACAGTCATAGTTATAGTACATAGAGTTATAGTAGTACCTGAGGCATGGAGCCCGTGGGGTCTCGACTACTGGACGACTTTCTCCTGTCCTTGTTGCACCACTTCCACTCGGGGTGCGCCTTGAAATGAGCTTCCTTTACCTGATACAATACAAATAGTATTTTTTAACATTCAAAGTAGATGTGCATTCGGGGATAGGGTGAAAGTGAATACGTGACGTCACGTATCATTCAACCAATAACGTTGCGTTTGAGTTTGTAAATATGTCGTGCTAATTTTGCACATTTTAGTAAATTATATATGTATTTATATTGAGAAAATAATTGTTCATATAAAATTTAATGTGGAAACAGAATATAAAAGTAAATTAAACCGTATCTAAAACTGAGACATTGTTCGGAGGAATGGGGGTGCTGCCGTCGGGCTGGCCACACCACCGCGACCGTCCTGACTGTTATATCTGTGCGGCCCTTCTGACTCGCTACAGACTTCATAGACTTTGGCTTCTTCCGGCTATGGCGGCACATTAATTGTGGGTACAGCGCCTTTATATCTTAATTATACAGTCCACACTCTACTTGAGTTTTATTACAACGAAGGAAACCCGGTTGGGATAGAAGACCCCTAACAGACATATTCACTAATTGCTATGCGGATTGTTAAGCATTTCATTGCCCTTTTCCTTTAGATTAGGTTGCGAAAAGAGGACAACATCGAGTCTATAACCCCGCATGCCATCATAAGAGCTTTTCTTGTCGATTCTTTCCTTTCAGAGTTAGGGTTGCCAAAAAAGAACGAGTTTATTATCACGAATGTCGTCGTACAGACGCTCCACTCGCCTCTTTGGCCAGCTTGTTGTACTTCTGTTTCTCCTCTGGCTTGAACACGTAGCAGCACTCGCCGAGTATCTTACTGACGGTGCGAGTTTATTATCACGAATGCCGGCGTACAGTACTCACCTCTGTGGCCAGCTCGTTATATTTCTGCTTTTCTTCGGGTTTGAGCGCGTACCACCACTCGCCGAGTATCTTGCTGACGGTGCGGTTGTCCTGGTTGGGATGCATGCGGTGAACCATCTGCCGGTGCCGCTTCGAGAATATCATGAAAGCGTTCATCGGCCGGCGGATGCGGCGCTCCTTCTGCGGACAGACAGATGGATGTAAACGGGTGTACAGACAGACATGAGAAGAGGCCAACGGATGCGGCACTAGTGCTACGGACAGGTAAATCTATACATATAATAAAACTGTAGAAGAGGTCATTCTGTCTGTGTCTTGTGAGGCTTTCACACAAAAACTACTCGACGGATTTTGATGAAGTTTTTTGTTATATGTAGTATTAGTGATCGGTAACACTTAGGCTATAATTTATCAATATATTTAATGAAAAATAAACTATTGTAGGGCAAAATAACGGATTTACAATTCGGACATATTACACGTTACCGTGGCAACATATTATCAATTATGTCAAGACAACGGCTGTGCCACAATGAAGCTCAACCGATTCTCATGAAATTTTGTGTGTATATTGGGTAGATATGAGAATCAGTTAACATCTATTTTTCATCTCGATATTTCCACGGGATCGAAACTTACGCGGGTGAAACCGCGGAGCGCAGCAAGGCAGCAGGCGTTAAAATAGTTCAGTAAGTGACAGACTAATTGGGATGGCACCACCGGAGATGTAGGTACTTCTGGTTCAGATGGAACCAGGTTAAAATTGATGATTATACTGTCTTGTGAATTTGCGGTGACCATAGCAGGGGAGGGGTAACACATATGCACAGCAAGTATACGGATATTTATGGGCGTTGTTAGTTATTAAAGGTTACTGTCTGGTAGTGCCTAACATGGCTGCGAGTATAATGGACATAGGCACAACATTAATCATCTCTCTAGTGGGTGACAAAGGAGCCCCATCAGATGAATTTCAGGCTTCGAATGATGTAGTTCCGTAACTGCTGGTTGGCTAGTAAAAAGAAAAATATATTTTATTTATTAATTGATTGATTGATTGATTGCTCATTTTTCATACATCACAATTTATATAAAGTAGGCTAAAAATGTAATAAATAAGATTTATATTATCTTTATATAGTACTAGCTTCCGCCCGCGGCTTCGTACGCGTGGATTTCGAATTATAAAAAATCCCTATAAATTTTAGCTTTTTTTTTTAGATAGAACTATGCTTCTGCTGAAAGCCAGTGCAGCTTCATCGATATGACTTTTTTTAACTTATTATGTTATTCTGATATGCTTACTGTAAAGTTTCATGTAAATCCGTTCAGTAGTTTTTGTGTGAAAGAGTAACAAACATCCTTACATACTTTCGCATTTATAATATTAGTAGGATCTACAGATAATTTAAGTCTACAGCATACCTTTTCCTGGCCGCTCGTAGCTTGGTTCAGCGACGAGAGACTCTGTGTCTGTCTGTTGTTCATTGTGTCCCCTATAGCTGGCCCTGTGTCCTCTCCCTCGAAAACTTCGTCGTCCTCGTCGGTACACATCGAAGTGACAGGATCTGTGGTGAATGAATATTCAGACTTAGAGAAAAATTTGAATAATATAAGAAATTACCAAAAATATTAATAATTATTATTGTAAAAAGAAATCATGAAATTTATTTTGTTTAATTTATGTTAACATTGTTGTTTATTATCATATTTCGGAGCATAAGGAAATTTTATTAGTTCTGTTATATGACTGTTGATGTTGTACCTTTTTATTGCACAATTAACAGTCACCATGTTCTGTCGTTCTAGACCAGTACTCTAACGCTAGTGACGTAGTCAATCATATCTCAAATCCGGGATAAACTTGCATTCAATGGTTGCTCAATCATCTATATTTAACGTTGTCAATAATATTGCACAATATAATTGATCATCTAGAGCTCATTTGCTTTTACATTGGTCGAAGCGGAATAAAGTTACTCACCAGCAGCTTCAGTTTTGATCTCTTCGGTTTTGATGTGCGGCGCGTGGGTTGTGTGTGGCGTGTGCGGCGTATGCGGCGTGTGTGGCGTGTGCGGAGTGTGTGGCGTATGCGGCGTGCGTGGCGTGCGCGGCGAGGGCGGGGCCGGCGCGGGCGGTGACGGCGCTTGTAGCAGCGGCACTAGCGTCTGCCACGGAAATACAGGGTTCGACATGCTGCTTGACACTGAAAGACAATCGTACAGAAATTATTAATTGTAAGTATAACATGTAATAGGCACAGCTGAATTGTGTGATTTTTTGTTAGTACTCTAGGAGCAGTCTGGAGTCTTATACCTGGATAGATCAAAATGGCTCTGACTGCTCGTTCGCCTTTTAAATGAAAACTAGACTGTTATTGCTATAAGTATAGAGCTTTTTACAGTTATGGGGGCAAACGAGCCATCGGAACCATTTTCATGACTACCGACGCCCATAGACATCCCCACAGTGGCTCTACAGATCCGTTGCCATCCATCCTCGTCTCCCACACATGGGCCACCTGCTACTTTCACACCGCAGGAAACGCGATAGCACAGCTGTCACTTGTCTTTGTGTCGTGTAAGCGAGAGGTGTATCCACGGACGTGCCGGCCCAATTCGGCCATATGTATGCAGTATGGCACTACCTCTTGCAGCAACTTACCGATAATGGCGGTGTGCGCGGTGTGCTGCGCGTGGGAGGTGGGCGGCGGCAGCACGGGCAGCAGCTGGTTGGGGTGCACTATCACAGCGCTGCTCATGCTGCTCACCTGCTAGACACACACAACAATACAGAAACCCATAAGTGGACGCGCCATTAAATATTTAAATTGCATAGCTTTAGTGCTAGGACACACAATGCGTTGCGGCGTCACGCGAAGTCGGAGCGATGTCGCTGTGTCGCCTTCCATACGCATCTCTTGCATGTGACACGATGCGCTGCGGCGCCGCATCGGGCTTCCAGTCGTCGAGACGAAGGTGACGCATCGACATCGCTCAGACGTCGCGCCGCCGCCGCAACGCATCGTATGCCCTAGCTCAGAGGTGAAGATGTTGCGACGTCGGAGCGGTGCCGCAACGCTTACTTATTTATGCGCCACAAGGAAAAGCAAACGCTCGCTAACCTACGCTGACGGGCTAAAGAGCGAGCGGGGCCGAACCGCTCGTAAGCTCGTGGATATGGCGAAATCTTTGCGGTACAGCGCCGCAACGCATCGTGTGCACCTACACGTAAAGCTTTAGCTAATCATATAGCTTTAAGGTATGTAAATTTTGTTATAAATAATAATATTTACTTAGGTATATCGATGTGCAAAGGGAAGGTGGGCCAAAAAAGTTATGTTTTGTATTTTCGCTTCAATACTATACAATCGATATCACCTATGATCATAGATTTAGAATGTTTGATACACAATGTCAGAATAGAGGCGAGACAAAAAAAATACTACAAAAGCACATTTATGACTGATTAAGCGGGTCGCTGTGACCTCTTACTCGCTAAAATAATGGTCTCATATGTACTTCATATACTGTCTCTTTTCTTTTCCGATGATTGGAACTTAATTTGAATGTCTCGCTCCCACGCTTTGTGGATCTTTCGCGTAGTGAGAACAATTATAAATCTATGCTTATAATAGCAGAAAGCTAGGGAACTGCTGTGAAGATGTGTGTCTGTGCGTGTGCGTGTGCGGTGCGTGTGCGTGTGCGGTGCGTGTGAGCATGTGTGCGTGTGTATGCATGTCCATGTACATATGCGTGTGCGTCTGCTTGTTGTGTATAGATAATATTTACAACACTTACATGATCACCGTTATCGAGCCGATGCTCCGGCTCGGGGCCGTTGTTGTTGGTGATGTGGTTGATCTGATGTTTCTGTTCCATCTGCAAGTTGAACAATCACCATCAGCCAGTTGTCAACCAAATAGGGAACAAACGCGAACAATGTGCTGACTAGATTTTTTTATAATATAAGGGGGCATACGAGCAGTCGGAGTCATTTTCATTGTCATTTTCCGATATCATGTAAGCAAGAGGTATCTCCCCGGTCGTGCCGGTCCAATTCAGCTACATGCACGAATGTACCGTGGTACTACCTCTTTCTAAAAGCCTATACATTATTCTGACAATTCGCAAATTTTGATGACTTCCAACATCCGCATAGAGGTTATACAAGGGCGTTGCCCTACTTTCTCCTCCCCCTTCCATGGACCACCGGCTACTTACACACCGCTCGAAACGCGACAGCACGGCTGTCACTTTACGCCAGTATCGTGTACGCAAGAGGTATCTCTCCGGTCGCGCTGGCCCAATTCGTACAAGTATGCGTGGGACTACCTCTAAATACTGACCTTGTCACTGGGCTCGTTTTTGATGAGCACTATCTTCTTCTCTAGCACCTGCGGGATGACGTACAGCTTCTTCACGTCCTTCGCGTCCGTGTCCACGAACGACACGAATCGGGGGAGCGCCGGTTTTACGATCCTCTTGTCCGGAGCCTCGGAGAGCTCTAGCGGTCGGGGGTCGGCGGCCCCACGGGAGGACTCCACGGGAGTTGCCTCCTCGTCCTCATACTCCGAGACTCGTCTCTTAAAATTCTCATTCGGAGACTCTCTGTACATCTCTCTCTCCTCTATGCCGTTCCGCCGAAACGGCTGCGCGCGGAAATCCAGATCGCCGTTCATGCGCTGGACTACTAGGTCTCGCGGCTCCTCCTTGTGGGGGTTGAATGTGGTGTGAAACCCCTGGTTCGCTATCCCCTGGTTTGCTAACCCCTGGGGGTTGATGTTGGCGAGGTGTATCGGTGACGGCTGGCTTGACAGACCGTTTCTAGTGTCGCCCTGAAAAACGTTTACTTCTGGGTGTTATTGTACTTTGTGCGTCGCGTATGTGCGCATACAGACTGTGAACTAGCATGGATTGAAATAATTAGCAAAGATTGCTGGCATGTATCATAAGGGCAACAGCCCACACATTTAGGAGCGGCGATCGGCGATTTAGACGCTTTTTAGAAGCTGAATGCTGCGACGCTCCCTTGCGCACACTTAAAAACGCGCGACGCGGCGATTCAGCTGCAAAGCGACTGCAAGCAGTCACCAAATCGCGCGGTTGCGATGCCGCGACTGGACGCAAAGACTCGCTAAATCGTGATGAAGCATCGATGCAGTCACAAAATCTCCGATCGCCACTGCTAAAAGTATCGTGTGTGCTGTCACCCTCAAAGGTAAAACATTACGTAACAATTTCTCATACATTAAAACGTCTTGCGTGCGCGAACTAGGCATTTCATGAGCACGCTGCGAGCGTTAGAAGCTGCGTACGGAGCGATCCGTGATTTGTCGGACGTTCGTCCGGACGGAACTACGTCTTTCGAACACAAAGGGGCGCATTAGAATCACCGCACACATATCAACTCGGAAGAGGATCGTAACCGTATCAACTCGAGAAGTTCAATTCTTTGTATGAAACTCCATACTGCAACGCACAGTAATGGGATACGTAACGTAATCGCCTCGCCTCGGAACAGAACAGGCAACCGAACCGCTATCAACGCGCTTACAGCGGTCGACGTCTGGTAGACGGCTAGGCGAATGCGATACGGTTACGTTGCCTTTCCAAGTTCATATGTGTGCGGTGACTATTATACATCCACACTTGCATCGAACATGCCAAAAAAAGGCAATATATTTCAGTCTGCACGCACCATTATAATAAGCACGACATAAATACCTGATAGGGGTAGGTGGGGCCCGGTGACACTCGTATGACGCTAGTTGCCACGCCCCCTGCGGGGGACGCCACGCGACCCGGCCGTAGTAACTCCGGTCTGTATAAAACAGAACCATACTTCAATTTATGTGCAAAAAAACAGTTTCCAAATTAAAGAGACACTAATTTATTTTAAATTTACAGGATCGGGAGGGGGTCTCGAATAACGTTACGTAACATCGTTTTTCTTTTACATAAAAAAAAATGATCTGTCAAGTTGCCAAAATTAGGATAAATGAAACATTTTTTGTTCAATTTAGTACAAACACTAACAACATAGGGCGCGTTACATGGGGGGAGAGAGGTTCAGAAATCGTCAAGAATTGCGTTACGTAATATTTGAACGCTCCATTACCGTGTTCGTCATGTTACGCACCTGATGAGGTTGTGCTTGTAGGGGGCGTGGTGAGAGTGCGGCGGACGGCGGACGAGATGGGCACGAACAGGTTACAACGTTTGTCACGTTACCGCGTTGGTCACGTTGCGGCGTCGTCACGTTACCTGACGAGGTGGTGCGTGTAGGGCGCGTGGTGCGGGTGCGGCGGCTCGGCGGACGAGATGGGCACGAACAGGTTGCCACGCAACACCGGCGACCCGCCGCCCACCGGCGACGCGCCGGGGCTGCCGGACCGCGAGCTGCCGAGAGACACTGACGCACACACGGGTAAGCAAACACCAGCGATATGAACACTGATCTACATATGGATAGCGGATACTATAAATTGCCATTTACACCATTTGAGCGTCATTGACGATTAAAAGTATCAGCTATGTGTCTGTCCGAGATACAGGAACAGGAACAGGAAAATGAACTAAAACATTTAAGGTTAATAATCTAATGACAGGGTTAAATTTAGTTGTTTCGTCACCATACCGATACATTGACTGCTTAGTCCATATTTTTAATTTATATCAGATATCCATGTATAATGGTCGCAATGTTTTTGCACCTAAAGTCTGAAATCGCGCTTTTTACGCTACGCGAATTTTAAAATAATTTTCAACCAGTTAACTTTGAAGTTTCAAATTGCTTCTAAATACTCCAAGTATTGCAAACGAATTGAATTGATATTCATATAGATATCAAAAAATTGCCATCATTAGTAAAAATAAATAAATCCACTCACCGAGCATGTTGGCCGCCTCCGTCTCCTCCGAGTCGTACCTGGCCGCGACGCGGTAGCTCGGCGGCGTGGTGTCGCTCTCGCGCGACGTCTCGTCCCCCTCCACGCCGGTGCCGTTCGACGACAGCGACTTGCTGCTGCTTCTGGAACACGCCACATACAAGCATCCGTCCTGTCGCCTCAACTATCGATAGCTCCGTTATTATTAATCCAGTGGTTTTCAAACTTTTTTGGTGGCGGAACACATTTCAAGACAGACGAACCCCAAAATAAAAGAAAAAGTTATCTTTTGATTCTCTGAATCAGGACACTGATGGATAGTAATTATAGGTGTATTTTTTCTCATTCTTACTAATATTCTCGCGGAATCCGCAGAAAATTGCGGTATGAGTATGCACTTTGAGTATGGCTCCATTACGCTATTATGCACTATCGATAAGTATTATACGTGACTTACAAAATTTAAAAACACGAGTAATTACATAAATAAAAGTTGTAAGGCCATAAATGATTTTAGAAATTTTCCAGGCAACCATCATATTAAAGATATTTAGTTCTAGAAAAAAGTCTATATAAATAAAGAAGTTTTCACTTCAAAAAGTCATCTCATATCTCTGTCAAAGATTCTACTTTGAAGTTATCACTTTAAAGGTCAAACGTCTTTCAAAGTTTTCGCTTCAAAAAGTCAAACCTCTGTCAAAGTTTTACTTCAAAAAGTCAAACCTCTGTGAAAGTTTTCACTTCAAAAAATCATCTCATAACTCTAACGTTTTCACTTCAAAAAGTCATCTCATACTTCAAAGATTTCACCTCAAAGAGTCATCTCATTCCTCTGTCAAAATTTTTACTTCAAAAAGTCAAAGCTCTGTCAAAGTTTTCACTTTAAAAAGTCATGTGTCAAATTTTTCACTTCAAGAAGTCATGTGTCAAAGTTTTCACTTCAAAAACTCATCTCATACCTCTGCAGAGGCGTGTGCGCGGCTTGCAGTGGAGTATTGGACGACCGGGATATGCCCTTCAGCGAGAGGTGGCGCGAGCAGAACCCTCGTCGCTGGCTCTCCTTGGTGCAGCCGTCCTTGGAGCACAGCCGCCGCCACTGTTTGCCGTTGAACTTCTTCTTAATGCCAGTGGGCGTGGAAACTACGTCGCCCTTCTTGTATTTGTGCGGGGTCGCCGCTTGAGATCTGCCGAATTAGAATGGATTAAAAATTTATATTTTTTATTTACTATCAACACAAAATATACAATATTAAGTTTTTACAAATACAGGTTTAAACATGTACTTGTACATGATTTATACAAGACGTAGTTTGAGTTTTTACTTTTCATTTGTTGCTTTCTCGGCTAAAATGCAGCACAGATTGTCGTGAATTTTGGTATAAGATATAGTCGACATCAGAGATTTTTAATTAGATACTTTTAAATCGACTAGTCACTAGGATAATTTGTTTTTCATTTTATATTTTACAAGCGTATTCGCGGGCGGAACCTAGTCCTAATAGTAGAACCTAGAAGTAGAAAATATTTCTAATTTGAGATATCGCTATTCATAGTTTGTAAGATACCTTTAAAATGATTCACATTGTTCCACTAAATACTAAATGTAATACTGCATAGTTTACCGAGGTGTGTGTGCTTGAGATCTTGGTGTGAGACTGCCCTCAATAAGGCTAGACGTACTTCCTCTGCTTTGTAGGCTACTACGCTTGCTATTTCCATAATCTGCAAATAAAATGTCATAACTTATTAGAACTGTTCTATCTTCTTCTATCTATATACTTAATATGTTTAATTTTTTTGTAGGAATCGTTACTCTACCAGTAATACCACCCTTGTATGTTATGCTTATTAAGATATATTTAAATTTGTAAGTATATGGTCAAAAAACTTGCATTTAAATTTAAAAAAAATGGTGAAATTAAGTAGCTCTTCATATATTTATATCCAAAATCAAATGAAAACTATTAAAAAAATTAAAATGAGCCAATTGATAAGAAAATTTTTGTATGAAGTCGGTCTAATTTGTTTTAATTATATTATTTCTTAGTCTTCGTTTTTAGTTCATATCTCTAAAATTACTGCAACGACTTTGATGAAAGTTTATCTGTTTTTTAAGTTCCTGTTTCTTTCTGATTTATATTAAAAATAATCACCTCAACATGACTTTAAGTTTCCGAAAAGTTTGTTACAAACATACAAACTTACAAACACATACTAAACACTATCACGCTCTTCGAAGCCTAAATAAATTGTCTGTAACTGACGAAGTCAAAATCGTGCAAGTCACTGCTTTAAAATATAGCATAAACTAGCTGCTACCCGCGGGTTTGCTCGCGTGGTAGAAAGAAAAATTGTACATGTTTCGAGTCGATGGCAATCTTTAGTCCATCTCTCCATACTAAATATTTAATATAACATCGATGCGTTGATTCAATTTGATGTGAAAGAAGGACAAACAAACAAACACACTTTCGCTATATTATTAGTATGGATATATAGCTTGTCGCGATTTCTTAAATATCCTAAAAATGTAGATTACGAAAGTTTTTATTCGTGCAATAAATATAAACTAAAACCAACTAACTTTGACAAGAGAACACTGAAATTCACTTAAAATATCCCTCGACTAAAATATTAGAGAAACGACCGTTGGAAGACCTAAAATAGAATCCGCTGTATATCTGTGGTGGATTCTATTTTCATCGTAATACAATGGATAAATTTATCACGTTTATTAGCCCACATAGATGTGTGTCAATTAGGCAAAGTGCAAGCGAATGTTACATTTTTAATGCATTCTATTCTTCTACGGTATCTTTAAATAATAATTATGTTTACCTGATCGTATTGGGAAGAGGGTACACTTTTGTAACGTATTTATCTATGATTGATTGATGATCTCTTTAATGAATGAACGGATGGGCGACTTTAAACATGTCATATCTTTAGATTTGTCTAAAAGAAGCGAGTGTAACTAGGTACATTAGAAAAGATAATGGCAGATTTTGAACTCTTGTGAGGTTTAATTTTTATCAAAATGGGATGGATGGAATAGGATCTTCAATATATAATTGTACCAAAAATAAAATGCGGTTTTCGTTTTAACAAAAACTATAAAATATAAAAGTTTTGATAATTTGGTCTAAGACCAAATTATTAAAACCCAAATTTCTTGTTTCTACATTAGGACGAAGAAGATCTAGGCGAAGTTCTTGTCGATAATTTAATATGCAGTGCAGTGGTTGTTTTTTTTTCATCATATTATTTTTTGTTACTGAAGTGCTTCAGAAAGAATAATGTTTTTGAAACGCCATGTTTGTATGTATACGTGCAGAATTCTGTGATACCTATGACAGCCTGAAAGGGTTGACGGATTTTAACATATGCCACATTAGGCACGTGTTTTTTAATTTAATGTGAGTTTCATAATTTTGCTACTTTATTCCAAGCATGGCGGCGGTGTAGCATTTCATATTTTTAAACTATTTTCAATCAGCAGCTCAGCGTGACAGCTGTTAATTCTACAGATAATAAGAACGTAAAACACGACGTAATTAATACATCTTTACCAACTATATTTTTAAATATACGCAATCATTTTCATTGCAACTTTACTTTCTTTTCAAGTGATAAGATTCGGGAGATAATTTTACGACATACGTCAAAAATAAAGATAGAAGAGACAGATGCGTCACAAGCCAAACGCTTGAGTGGATCATGCCTCTATCGTGATCCGCGCGCAAGTGAGAGTGCGGAACGATGAATCATGCTTTTTCGTAAGAGGTACATGCATATAATATGCATCCGAATTAGGCTGCACGACCGACCTCTCGATACTAGCGTAAAGTGCCTGTGCTGTCGCGGTTCGTGTGGTGTGTAAGTAGCTGGTAATGAAGGGGTGAAGAGGAAGGAGGGCTTTAACACAAAAAAGTAAACTT
>LUGF01041910.1:114563-128188 GCA_001625245.1 Calycopis cecrops
CTTTTTCGTAAGATGTAGTGCCACGCTGCATGCATATATGCATCCGAATTAGGCTGCACGACCGACCTCTCGATACTAGCGTAAAGAGCCTGTGCTGTCGCGGTTCGTGTGGCGTGTAATTAGCCGGTAATGGAGGGGTGAAGAGGTAGGAGGGCTTTAACACATAAAAAAGTCAACTTAGCAAAGCTGAACTCACCCATATGCGAAGCGTCCATGCAGACCTCGCCTCGCAGGTCGTCGTCGCTACCATAGTCGTCCGAGGGGCGGGACCCGTTGGATAGCGCGCCCATGGCCACGCCCCCCGCGCCCGCCACCGGCGACGACGTCGCGAATTGCTCGCCGACGCCGCCAAGAGCGTACTGAGGGAATAGAAAACTTCCTTCATCTATCTGTATCATCTAGTAAGAGGCCCACGCATGCATGCATGAGTGCATTGTGTCGCGAGATTATGTATAATATATGATGATCATTAACATATAACAGAAATAAAATAGGCCGGAGAACGCTCCCCTGAGGCACTCCGTAACTGTTATACAAGGTTGATACAAGCGCGAGGCATTCAATTAAACCACATATATACCACTATAAGTGCCTACAGTTAATCCGAAACTATTAAAAATACGTTTACAAGTATACGAAAATACTTTTTTCAAACAAGTTAAATAGCAAAAAAACAATCATACTTTGTAAGGTCTCGTACAGCGAACGGAAACCTCGTACGTGGTGAATGACCCCGGCCGGTCATAGTCGGCGATCATCTGCGATACAGTGTGTACGAAGTGAGAGAAAACTTAAAAAAATCCTGTGGCCAATTTAAAGCTCCGATTGATCTGATTTTTGTTGTGTAGCCTGAAAATAATACACTAAATATGTGGTTTGATTTAATGCCTCTCGCTTGTATCAAACTTGTATTTAAATTCAAAACTTCAATTTTAAAAGTAAGAGGATTTTGCAAGCTGAAGGAGGACTTGGATAGAGGCGTCAACGACTCCTTGAGAGCTTGGACGCGCTTAAATCTATTAATTTTATTTTATTTATTAACACTAAGTGTACACTCACAGGGACAGAGGGCACGTGGTGCGGCCGCATGTGCTGCGGCAGCGGAGTAGAGTGCGTGCCGGCGTCCTCCAGCTCGTCCGCCCAGGGCGGCTGCAGCAGGCGGATGTCAGCTCGCTTCACCTCCACCATCTTTCGCTCCTCCTTACCCACATCGCCTTCGTTCACCTGCAATTGACGATTGGACATCATTATAATCAAAGTTCACCTGCAATTGACGAGTCATCATCATTATACTCAAAGTTCACCTGCAATTGACGATTGGACATCATGATTATAATCAAAGATCAGCTGCAATAGACGAGTATCATGATTATAATCATAGTTCACCTGCAATTGACGATTGGAGATCATTATAATCCAAAAGAGATCAAATCTATTTAAAGCAATATATCAGGTGGTGTTCTACTACTTGTACTTATTATTACTAATTCAATCTTAGCAAAGTAAAAATATATACCTACGCACATACTCTGTCTTAGCTGTAATCAAATTGGCCATCTCTTATATAGAGAAACTAAACTTGTACAATGTGAAAAAGAGGTCCTTGAAGAAGCGGTATCGAATATCGGCCCCGCACCTATAACCCGAGGGTCTGACGGATTCCCAGACTAAAGATATAGACGCAGGGAACCTCTGAATGCAAGTTCCTCGTGACCTGACCCTATGCGCAATTTTAAAAACAATCCAGTACCAGTATAATGATGACGATAATGTGATATAGTGTTACATTTGTTTATTTACAATCATGGGAAAACTTCTATCACGAATAAGGAAAAAGAAAAAATCGCTACAGTTCAATGGGCAGTAAGATTAGTGAAGTCTTGTAGTGTAATTGTTGTAATAGGAAAATACATCAAGATTAGATACCACGGCATGAAACTGCTCTTGACGACGAGGATGCGTTGCGGGAAACCCACACACTATTTGATGATTGGACAATAACAATGAATTGTAGTTTATCCGCATGCGACAGAGGAGGTGATGCTCTTCAAGATGCACGTGTGTAGATTTTTATATTACCTGTTAGGGCTGTACCTTTTAGTAGACGGATTATATAAAATTTCGCACAAATATATTATTACTTCATACACAACACTTCGTTGTAGTCTACCGAACACCGATCCCTTGGCACAATATGACATAATCCATCTAGTTTGGATGTTGAGTCAAATACTAGCAGCCAGAATGGTATGATTCAGTTGAACGTAACAGAAAAAATATTAGAACTGTTTGGCTGCAAGGTCAGCGTTATACGTTTTTTGTCGTTCACCAAAAGAGCAGTGAGTAAGGCGTAAAAAGATGATCAACATCGGCCAATTTGTGAGAGCCAACCAATCGATTAGTAAGGTAATGCCGCATGCTGCATTGCAGCCAGATTAGGCAAGCAAAATCGGAGAACTCTCTGGCTTTTATAAAACTGCCGTGAAGATAGATGTGCTGACTGCTAAGGCGATGTATTTACCTCAATTGCATTAAATTTATATTTTTGGATTCCCGTGTCTATCCTATAAGGAAACTGGCAAATAATAAATATCTGTGGACTTTACACACCACGTTAGCCTAGCCCCTTGCTAGGACTTGCGTTATGGGTACTAGACAACGGAATATATTTAATATGTTTTACAAATTTAAGAAATTTTATATGTTTAAGATTTTTATTATATAAATACATATAATACATAGATAAACATCCATGATTCCAACCCGCGACCCTTGGCGCAACATGCTCCACTTATAGCCCTGTACCATGGCCATCCATCATTACAAGATGTTTTGCTGTTGCTGATATTGTCTATGTTATCGTTTCAAATAATTTCTGTTTTTTGGAAAACGTGGTAGAGATATAATTAAATTAATGAAATTGAAAAAATATTCGCATAATGAGACAACATGCCTGATATTTATGTTCCGAAGCTCTGTAGGAAACGCGACAGCTCTTCTCTAATGCCGGTAATATTATGCGAGCGAGAATTACCTCTCCAGTTGTGACATCCCTGTTGCTGCACATCACTACTTATTCATTCAAGTCTCACCACCGCACCAACCTGTCCTACCGCCTGTGAGACAAAACCGGCCGTGTCACGGTACACAAGCCAACGGACCGCGATAGTCAATGACGTCATCACCGTATCGTGCAGCGACTGATACGTAACACGTTATCTGACAGAAGCCAACTTTAATGATAGCAATTGTAACTGTCATTGAGGAACGATTCCTTGATCAATCGTTCAGCCTTCATCAGAAGATGAAAGTTTCTACTTTCTCCTTCATCTAGACCTTGGGTTTAGAGAATATGGCAGAAGGAGTTGGTTTCGCCAGCAATAAAAGCTTGCGATTTTGTCCTAATGTCGTTCCAACCGAATCTTGCAGAAGACTGCCGTCGCTATAGAAACGAACTCCACACGACTGTATTTCATTCGTGAGAATGTCTTCTCTTCTCTCTCTCTCTCTCTGTCTTTCTTCTTCTTCTCATTCGTGAGAATGAGGGAATAGAGATTGCACCTGAGTCGTGTGGTACCTATTATATTAATATTATATGTTCTTAAATGCAAAAGTTTGAGTGTATGTTTCTTAACTCTTTCACATATAAACTGATAAAATAATTTTGATGGAATTTGGAACAGATTAACACTTATATGAGTATATTATGGTATATTGTACTTTAATTCTCTCATTTAGAAATAATTTAATATGTCTGGAAAACACTATATTCAAGTATCGAGTCCTATACCCAATTTTGTTAGTATTAATTATTTGCAGTTGTCAACATTTTTGAAAGGTTTGGCGGGGAGGAAAGTCGTGTTCAGCGATGGGACAAAACCCCCAAAAATATCAACCCCATCCCGTGATAACACAATCAGGCAGTACGCATGAGTGCGACAACTTTGTATCATAGGTACGGTACGCCACGTGAGGACAGATAAATTGGAGATTTATGATAAAAACTGAAGTAGCAAAGTGCAAAATTGTATTTGCCAGTTTTTATCTGTATAAATAAAGCGATACTGTTATTATATCATGACAGCTCAGCTACATAGTGACGTACTACTTTGGCCTGCACCTGAACTAGGCCGGCGAGACCAAGTGGAAGAGCAGGTACCGATTTGGTTCCCATGATACCACTGCGAACTGACAGCCACGCAGTCGTTTTACGTGGTTTGTTAGGTCCCGATGTTACAATCTTATTAGATAATTGAGATAGGGCAAGGAGGCTTAAATATTGAAGAACATAATTATGTGGCGACGCTCCAGGCCCCGAATGGTCGCTTGACTCCTTATATATTATCCTATTTTATTAATATTATAAATGTGAAAGTTTGTATGTTTGTTTGTTTGTTACTCCTTCACGTAAAAACTGCTGAACCGATTTTCATGAAATTTGGCACACACATAGGTGGTAGCTTACATTAACACATAGAATTGTTTTTATCCCAAAAAAATGTTCCTGTGGCATGCCATTTGATGATTTCCTATTTTCACGGGATCAAAATCTACGCAGTTGAAACCGCGGGGCGCAGCTAGCTATATAATAAATTACAAATGAATATCAGTCCTCTTGTTTTCACAACACATCTTTCATATAATGATGTTTAATTATTTACACGCTAGCTGTGTCCCGCGATATCACCCGTCACAAGACAATCGTTCAGGATAAAAAAAGTAATTATTAAGTTAAAACAGATTGGCCAAATTTCTCTGCCCAACCTCATCCGAATGTGTCCCGTGCTTTTAACTTGGAAGCGTAACAAGGATTTTTATCATAGAAATATGTAGATAAAACTTTGATCTATACAATATCAGAAAATATATATACTCGTACATGCATATGCTATGTTTATTTCATCAAAATTTAGATCATGTAGATTGTGTATTAAAACAACAGTCAGATGCCAGCCTTTGGCGCAGCCAGGTCCTCAGAGACGCGTTTAATATCTTATTAATGTGTTTGTTTGTTTGTTTGTTACTTCTTCATGCAAAAACTGCTGAACCGATTTTCATGAAATTTGCTACGTAGAGAGTAACTTGGATTAACACATTGGATAGTTTTTATCCCAAAAAAAAAGTTCCTTTGGGATGCCATGGGACGATTTTCCACGGTATCGAAATTTACGCGGGTGAAACCGCGGGGCGCAGCTAGTTCTTAAAATTTGTGAAAAATTGGCGCCCTCTAATTTTTTTTTGGCGTTATTATGACTTTAACACAGATTTAGTGTATACTCATTACTCCAGTATGAATCTTTTTGAAAAGCGCATTTTTATCCCAGTATTTATCAGTCTTTTGAACACTGTTTTTTATTTTATTTATACATATTAGAAAAGATATAAAGTCGAGAAGAATAAAAGTGTTACTAACTGTTACAGACAACATGGTTCTGATTGGCATAAATAATAAATATACGCACTACGTGACGGCGGTGCCGTACGTACGCCTACGTACAAAATCGTTCCTCTACTATGTTACATGTACTTACACTTACAGCAAACGTCGATTATCTTATTTCTTTAATCGTGTTTCGACGAACATAGCCGGACTCAGTATTTTGGTAACATTAATCCCATATAAAAAATATGATAATTAATGGTAATAGATCATATTTTGAATATATTATTCGTGAGCACAGATTGATAAATTTGAAATTCATTTCGCCTTAATATTCTTAATTTTCGTATCAAATACGCATTTTTTATTAAAATTAAGAATATGGCGAGATTTTCTTTTTTTGATAATATTATAACAAAGTTTTATTGTCTATTTTTTACGCCATTATGAAAGACTGGAGCGTAAATTTTTTTTTCATTCTTTTTTTTAGTATAAGGAGGCGTAAGAGATTTCGGAGCCATTTTCCTGACTACCGACGCCCATAGACATGCTCATAGAGGTTATACATGTTGCCCTCTCCCCTCCTCCCCCTGTATTACGTTGGCACATCAAAAGCCATACGTTTGTCGATACATCGATATATTCAAGATACGTGTTGTGACTAATGAATCCAAAATATTCTGAGAAGAGTTTTTTTGCCTTCACAATAGACAGCGTCGAACGTGCCGGCTCGGGACAATCCCGCTTTCTGTTTAAAATTCTAATTGTCTTTAATGTTTCACAGTAAGTTAGGTAAAAAAAGCTATACCAATTATTTTCTCTCGTTATAGACCTATTTAGCATATTATATGTAAAATATCCCGTAAAGCAGTACAAGGTATTTCGTCATCAACCGGTTTAGCACGAGCTGACTAGCCGCGCTTCGTTGATTCGCTCGAAAAATCTGTCCCAAAAGGACCACGTATTCCTTTCTCCGGAATAAAAGGTATTTTTTTGTAAAACTAGCTTTAGCCGCGACAAAAGTGAAATTTAAAAATAATAAAAATTAATAAATAAAGTAGTCTACGTTACTTCTTTGCATCAGCTAGATAGCTAGCTAGCAGCTAGTTCAGATTATCCGGAACAAACAGACAGATAGGCAAAAATGTTAATTGTGTACCGTATATACATTCATATGCATGTACTAAAAGCGGTTACCTATTTTAATAATACATACGACAGACAGTCCAATTTTGTTTATTTGTATAGATTTTGGACGAAATTTGTGCACATGTCGACTATTACACGACATAGTATGGACATGACTCAACATTAAAGGAAAATCCAGATTTGTCATCCCCTCTTTACAATACATGGTAAGAGGTAGTGCCACACAGCGTGCTTGCATGCAGTCGAATTGGGCCGGCACGACCGGGGAGGTATCTCTCGCTTACACGAGACTGGCGTAAAGCGACAGCTGTGCTGTCGCGTTTCGTGCGGTGTGTAAGTAGCCGAGGGCCCATGGAGGTGGGAGGAGAAAGGAGGGCAGCGCATCTGTATAGCCTCTATGCGGATGTTTGTGGGCGTCGGTAGTCATGAGAATGGCTCCGGCTGCTCCTTTGCCCTGCTATATCATAAAAAAATATACAAAATTATCTGTTTTGATTTCGACATTACGTGTATCGTTTATTTCGGTTTGACAGAGTACGATTACAAGTAATAAGTAAAGTAAAAGTAATAAGAAGCATTTATATAATAGCTAAATAATAAAATTTGTCTCTCGATACACCTAGCCTACGAAACTGGTCCTTAAAATTTTGGTCCGTTTTACGGTGTAATATATTTTGACGTTAGTAATCTAGGAAGTCGCAGTCAAAAGCTGATTGCATCCAGGGGCTCCCTGTGGCATGACCAGGTCAGCAGTCCACTAGCGACCGTGACTTGTGGCGCTCTCTGAGGGATACCTATGACCGGACGTATTCTTGTTGATGATAATGATGATGGTGAGGTACCTTGAGAGAACTAGAATTCTCGCTACATGTTTGCAAAATCTAAATCTATTTCGACTTACCTTAACACGAATCCTGATAGGCGAGAACAGGACTTCGAAAACGTGGCCCGCCACGAACACGTTCTGCGGCTCGCGACCGGGCTCCGTAATCCTGACGACACACAGCGACCCGATCAGCACATGGCTGAGCTGAGGACTGGCATCTCCGATCACGTCGTACTTATTCTCGTCGAACACGTCTCCGTACTCTATGGACACGTTCTCCTGACCGTCCAACTCCACCACAACCTTGCACCCATCCGCCTGCCTTATGACCCCCGGGACGTATAACCCTCGCTGCTTCGCCAGCACTCTGTGATCCCGCCACTCCGACAGGTCTATATGCGGATAGTGGATGTTGAAAGGCTTGAGCTCTTGAGGAGACGCGCTAATAATCGGGGACGGCTGGAGTACGGTGGGATAGGAATACTCCATTGGCGTATGAGGCACGTTTATCCTCTCCGGGATCGTTATCCGTTCCACCTCCTGTCTATCCTGCTCCGGATCATACTTCCTCTTCTTGGGCAGGGTGCGGACGGGCTGCGTCGGGGTCTGCTGGGCCGGGGTCTGCTGCTGTCCGTTGCTGCTGGCGTTGCCAGGGTTGGTCGGGTTAGCCATGGCCGGGTTGGACTGGGATAAGCTGACGGTGCCAACGCTGCTGATCACTGAGGCCGGTATCTGCAACAAGATTAGTTCACGCTATAAGAATGCGTGATTCATGCGCATAGTTAACGTGCGAGCGAACGAAACGTCTCGCAAAATCACGAAATACCAGAAACTGTGATGAAATTGTCCGTTTTATACACGGTACAACAATTAAATATATGCATTGCCCCCTCCTTGGTGGGCCAGCGGCTACTCACACTAGAAATGATACTTTTTATAGACGATATAACAATGAAATACGAACAAGATTAAATATCAATTATCTACAACAAGCCAGTTCATTAATAAAACTGTAACTAGCGTAGATATTAACAAAATAACATCCCCTGTACAAAAATATAAAACAAATGTATATCTGACGGTAAAAACCTAAAAAACTAGGCCAATCGAAAAAAAGACAGGATTTTTAAAGTAAAATTTCAAAGTCCAATATCTCTAAATCGGTTAGTTTTCGGATATGGTGTTTCATAGTTAAATTAGTCAGAAATTATGCCAACGACATCCTCTTAAAGGACTGTCGACTTAACCTGTATTCCTGTATGTAAAAGGCAAACCTGATTGACTTCAGCCCAAACTACTCTATATACAAACTTGAAATTGGGTACAGGGATTTATTTTATAATGTAAGTGGGCACTAAGAAAGAACACCCACAAATTCCACATCTAAGGAGGTAAAATAGGGTTTAGTTTACTAATCATATGACGCTGGTTAAACCACGGGGAATAGCTAGTATATGGCCAATAGAAGCCGAAATCAATCTTTTTAGATTTATACACATACCTATTTCTAATCTCTATTTAAAAAATTCTAAATCGTATCTCAACAGCAACACACTTTTCTTTTTTTGTTATGAAACTGCATCAAGCAAACTCGCGTTCAATATCTAGTATACAAAACACCGCACCTCGCGCTCGACACGATGGTAAACCCGAGTGAATTAGACCTGTTATACTGGATTGAGAAACACGCACCGTCATTTTTATGGCAGCATCATTTCATTATCTTTGCAATTTCCATACGCGTTTAATGCGAACATTGAATGGTTTTGCTGACACAGCACAGGCGTAGCTGTTGCAGCGACTGCACGAAACACGAGACAGTAACTAGTTTCTCAGAGACATTAATATCCGAAGTTTTAGAGATTCAATTATGAGGTATGCTTCATTGCTGTGTAACATTTGTAACATTTCTGGCACAACAGTATTCGCTAATTTCACAACATAGTCTTGAGCGAAATCCTACAATATGTAGGACATCGGAACGTAATGTAGGACGGGACTGATGAACTTTTCAAAGTCGCTGGGCGAAGCCTATGTCCAGCAGTGGACATCTTCTAACTGTTTATGATGATGATGTTCATGATGATGATGATGTTGATTATGATGATGCACATCCGATGCAGAATATTATACGATTTATAAACTGTACAGATAAAGCACAAAAACTGTTTCAACCGCAAACACAAGTAATTGCAAAACACTATACACGATGTTAGATAAATGAAAATATAATTTTTCCTTCTACGCGCTTGCCAAATCTCACGTTTTTAGGTCAACTGGAATTACTTTGTGGGTTTTTTACTTTTAGTGAAGTAGCCGAGTATCCAATTATGTGAGTTAAATAGAAAACTATTTAGTGAGCTGTGCCTTTGTTGCAACACTGGTGGCTATGCTGACGAGTTTTGTGTGAAATAATAATATGCATATAAATCAACCCGTACCAACTTCCTTGAGCGTTAATTCCCGAATGATTCCTTAATATTGGCATTAAATCCTACATCTGTGTCAAAGTTAAAAAAAAGTGTTGGTGACCACTTTAGATGAGGTGACCCAAGTGCTCCTTTGCCTCCTATGCTATAAAAAAAAGCTATGTTTATCGGAAGTACCAGTTCTATTTTGATGATCAAGGAGTACCTAAGGTGTATGTCGAATCATCAAAACTTTGCTTTAGCACAACTTAGGAAATAAATAAACTACAAACATGAAATTGACACGAGATTGTGGTTATAGCTAGCTCTCTCTAATTTCATTCCAAACCTACCCAGAGGTCCTCAAATAGAGGCAGGAAAATACGCTGAAATTGTTCGAGAAATGGATGACACAACAGTATTTGCTTTACGCTCGGGCGGGGGCACTGCCGAGTCCTGTGCCCCTAACCCAAAGGTCCTCAGATAGAGACATGCACACGCCGAAATTGTTCCGGAAAAGGATGGTACAGCAGTATTTGCTTTACGCTTGACTTGGCGGGGGCATCGCCTTTTTTTGTTGATGCAGGACATTTACGTATGTTACCTAGGAGCCCGGGTGGCCCCTAGACCTATGTTGGACTCTGGGGGTGCAATACCGACTAAACCCTGCCCCCGACTAAACCACTATAATTGGAGGGTCACGATCCCACCAGCGACAGGCTAGCCTCGGAGAAAAGGCCAGATTTCTCCTCCTTGGGGATTGCCGGCTACCTCTGAGCAGCACCTGCTACGACGTCGGAACCGTGCAATAGAGTAAGGTTTCCATCCTGACTCCTAGACCCAGTAGGTACTTCAAAGAAGCAAGGTATCCGAAATCGGACTCGCAAATTGTCCCAATCCACGCCGCTGTCTGCTAATTGAGAGGGACAGGTGAAGGACCCCTCAGTTGAGCTGCTCTTAGACTGCCCTTTTCCGCTAAGCCTGTCCGGTAAGGGTTGCCCTATTCGGCATAGCCTTGGGGATCACAGAGGTACCACCTCACCACGACAAGATGGCAGCATCTTCGGCCAGATAGCCCATGTAACTACTGAATAGTGTTAGGCTTTCTCTTTGTGAAAGATTTTTCATAATCGGATCAATACTTTCGAAGATTGCTTCCTACGAACAAAGTTATAAACTTTACCTCTTCAAGATATTATTACAGATGAATTCAAAAGCTTTTACATAACGAGTGTAGGTACAATAATTAGGCGAACTTAAAAACTGAATATAAATTTAATGTCAATATCCTTACCGACAACGGATCTATCAGCTCCGGATTCAATAACACATTAAGTGTTTAAATATACATAATCATTTAATAAAACCTATGATATTTTTAAGGTCCAATATCTATACTTAGCCACCTTAGGCTTTGGGCTAGCGTTGCCCTCCTTCCTGCTCAGTCCTTCCCCTCCATGGGCCACCGGATACTTACACATCGCACTAATCGTGACAGCCTTATTTCCGGTATGTAAGCGAGAGGTACCTCCCCGTCGTGCCGGCCCAATTCAGACGCAAATGTCACAAGCTCTTAAAACCTATAGCTAACATCAATGCAATTTCACGTCGCCAGATGAAATCTCCTATGCCTTAGCAACATACAGCGCATGCAACGCCGTAAAACTAGTTTACGTCATATCGCAGCGCATGACGCAAACGTGCTGAAAGTTGAAATGTCAAACGTGAAAACTATTTTTAAGGTCCATTTTTCAATCAGAAAAATCCGTGACGCCTGAAAACTCTGCGGTCAGGCATTGTACAACTCAAACGAACTAAAGAATCACTGTATCCAGTAACTCTTCCCATCGACGGGAAAAGAGGGTGGTTTGTCCTGTCATCTCCCTAAAATAAGAAGGCAAATAGTCTTCGCTAGTTAAAGGAACTAGCTATGGCGGTTGCAATCTTCCCACCATCGGTTCAAGAAGGGAAATCGAAAGAAGGGAGGACTAAATAACCGGGGTGTTACGTAGTGCCGTTTAGAAGTAGGTACTTACTACTTACTTACGTGCTTCACGTATTCTTACGCGATTCCACCAAAGGGTCGGAAAATTTTAACGATAATAATGTCGTCCTATCCCAATTTCAACTTTGGTCGTCTATATATAGGTATAGACGACCTATCGCAGGACATTTAATAAGGGAATTGTGTCACAGACACAAATGCTCTATTTTCTCATTCTAATAATCCGATGAGACGGCACTCCGACAAGACCGAAGAGAACTTCGCAGGAGCGACGGCTTAACCTTCTCGGCGAGGCACAAGGTGGAACAGCTGCCTAACTCCGGACTGTTATTAGAAATTAAAAAATCTCAATAACACTTTTTGTTCATATTCGGGATTCGAACCCGTCACCTTTTTTATTTTTATTTTTTCGGGTCTGAACTTTTGCCGTGGAAGCCAAAAGAAGCCAAATGCAATCAATCGCATCACATTGCCAATGTCATCCTAGCCGATTTTGGCTACGGCGGCCGTCTAAATAGATGCGCCTTCCGCGCAGGACATACTATAGAAGCACATATTCCGATTGGACGGCAGTCCGACACGACCGGAGAGAAATTAGGCGCAGGACCGACGGCTTAACGTGCTCTCTGAGACAGGGAATGTAACACCGCCACTGACTCCGGACTGTTATTAGGTATTGAAAAATCCCGATAACAATTTTTGGTCCGACCCGGGATTCGAACCTGGGACCTCACGTCTGTGGTTGAACACGCTTACCACTAAACCACGAGGCAGTCTATACTAAGCACAAGGCATATCTATACTAAGTCTAGGATGGCTTTGGGGATTGCGATGCCCGAACTCACACACCGCACGTATCGACTGCTATGAGTAATATGTTTATTATTTGTATACTGCTTGTATACACAATCCCATTAATATTATAAATGTGAATGTATGTTTGTTTGTTTCGCTTTCACGAACTACTCAACCGATCATCATGAAACTTTGTACACATATTCCTAAAGGTGTTAGAAATGACATAGGTTCATTTTATTAATTTTTTAGGGTTCCGTATCTCAAAGAGAAAAAACGGAACCCTTATAGGATCGTCTGGAGTCGTCGTCTGTACGTCTGTCAAGACCTTACATATATAAGAATAAATCTGAAAACTAGTAAATTATATGTAGATCATTGGCAAATCATTATCAACTTATAACTGTAATTCGTTGCCTACTAAATGTGCGTGTGAGCAACCGCTTATACATATACGTTTGTCAACTTAAACGGCAGGCGTAAAGTTACAATAATTGAAAACCATGCATTACGTTTGGATTACGGAACCCTCG
Organism: Calycopis cecrops; assembly: GCA_001625245.1. Taxonomy (NCBI): domain Eukaryota; kingdom Metazoa; phylum Arthropoda; class Insecta; order Lepidoptera; family Lycaenidae; genus Calycopis; species Calycopis cecrops. The sequence goes on from LUGF01041910.1 coordinate 127,660, forward strand.
GTGTGCGAGTTGGACTCGCACTTGGCCGGTTTTTTTTTATTAACAAAAAATATTTTTAGGAAAAAAATGATTGTGGCAGATATTGAAATATATAGCAATTCTATTTGAACGTAATGTTCATTGATATTTATCGAAGGGCTTCAACGCGAAGCCGCGGGCAAAAGCTAGTAGAATATATTTCATATTAATGGTCAACACACTTTTCTAATCGGAAAGGGAACGTAAACGTATAGCCTTGAGCCGTTCAGTATTCTTTGTATGAAACTCCATACTGCAACACACACTAATGGGAAACGTGACGTAATCGCCTCGCCTCGAATAGCAAAGACGATACGTTCTCTTTCCGTGTTGATAAGTGTGCGGTGACCATTAGGGTCAATTCACACCAAAAGCGCGGCGAAGCGCGGCGAAGCGCAGCGAAGCGGAGCGCAATTTCAGTGTCATATAAATTTTATTTTCATTACTGTAGTACTTGTTATCGAATTCTCGCGACTTCCGCGCGGATTCCAGCGACTTCTCGCGCAGTCGC
>LUGF01041910.1:131177-141396 GCA_001625245.1 Calycopis cecrops
AATATGTGACGTCACACTAGGGAGGGGGGGGTCTGACAAATGTGACCAACTGTGACAAGGGGGGGAGGGGGGTCAAAAAATCAAAAAATTAGTGTGACGTACTTTATGGATGGCCCCTAAAATGTCTATAGCCTTCCACGCTAAATGGGCTAACTAATACTGAAAGGATTTTTCAAATCGGACGAGTAGTTCCAGAGATTAGCGCGTTCAAAAAAACAAACAAAAAAATAAACTCTTCAGCTTTATATTAGTATAGATTTATATCGTATGTAGTTGGTGCAAGTGTGGTGCTTTTAGTGCTTCATACATAACTGTCATACAAAAAGTACAGAATAACATCCATGTGCATACTTTAACATATCCACCATCCATGGTTCCAGAAGACTGCAGAACTTAATGAACATACGAAGATGTACAGTAAAAAGTGAAGATAAAGTAAAGAAAGTCCGTGATGAATACAAATGACACCTACATAGTTTTTAGGGTTCCGTACTCAAAGAGTAAAAACCGGACCCTATTACTAAGGCTCCGATGTCCGTCCGTCATGAACTATGATAGTTAGACAGTTGAAATTTTCACAGATGGTGTATTTCTGTTGCCGCTATAACAACAAATACTAAAAAATTAAATAATATGAATATTTAAGGGGGCCCCATACAATAAACGTTATTTTTTTGCTCCCATACAAAAGATAAGCTCCCGTTTTCGTAGTTAATGGTACGAAACCCTTCGTGCGCGAGTCCGACTCGCACTTGGTCGGTTTTTAGATCTTGTAATGTCTATATATCTATGTAACTTGTACATCTATAATATAATCAATGTACGCTCATTTGTGATTATTTAGAGTCAGAAATGGAACGAGATAGAGCACTGACATATTGGGCAAATTGCATTTGCCCATTGCCACTTCAGTCTTCAATCAACAAATCAAATTAAAGATAAAAAATGGTAGTTTTGTCTTATGCACTTATTTCTACACATAAAAACGCCTGCGAACGTTTTGGTAAATTCGTCAAGAGGCTAACAAAAGCTGGACAGGACTTGTATAAATTTGGTCCGACACAACTGTAAAAAGCTTGATATGTCCAGCCAAATTCTGACACCTAGCAACCCTACGCGTCACCAAGTTTCGAGCCATATTGGTTTGGTCTGGTTGCCTTTCTTATTACCGAATTTCCATATTATCTCGCAGAGTAGTAGCGTGCATAGCTCTTTCCGTAGCTCACTGACTAGTCTTGACTAATTGAGGCAGTCACACCATGACCTCTAAATACACTTATGTATAAGTCCTGAAGACGCCTATGGGCGTATCATGAACAGACACATCGACGACAATAAAATCGATTTTGTGTAATTGCGTCGAATGCACATACCGTCAGGTTATCGACCGCCATTCATTTATTATGACGAAATGTTGATAAATAATCTTCATAATTAGATAAGAGCCACACACGACCAAAATAAGGAAAGCAATGTGTTCAAGGTAAATGGTAAGGAGACTTTTCCGCTCTATCTACGAAATGATCCAATTTGGTTTTACGCTCATATGTACCTACATTAGCTGCGCTCCGCGGTTTCACCTACGTAACTATCGACACCACAGAAATATCAAGATGAAAAATAAATGTTGGCCGATTCTCAGATCTATCCGATATGCATACAAAATTTCATGAGAATCGGAGGAATATGGTAACCAACATTGTGACACGAGAATTCTATAATATAAAGGATGTTGGGTTATGGCCTAAGGGCAAAGAACACAAACAAGTCCCTCGGCATTTCCGGACCGATACGACCTAGGGATCTTCAAGAAAAGAGCTTATTCTTTCCTCAAAGGTCGGCAACGCATCTGTTAGACCTCTGGTGATACGGATGTCTGTGGGCGCGGTGGCAACATTGCAGCCGTACTGGGCCGGCACGACCGGGGAAGTACCTCTTGCTGACACGACACCGCCGTAAAGTGACAGTTGAGCTGTCGCGTTTCGTGTGGCGTTTGTGTCTTTCTTCAGTGACCCATGTAGGGGGTAGGAGAGCAAAGATTATATTCTCGAATATGCTATTCGACGACTCAAATATACATTCCGACATAATTCCAGAGAACGAGCTTTCAGAGTTTCAGGGACATAACACCGAATTACTTATCTTATTCGTATTATCAACTAGCAGCGCTCCGCGGTTTCACTCGCGTAAATTTCGATCCCGTGGAAAATCATCCCATAGAAAAATTTTTTCGGGATAAAAACTATTTTATGTGTTAATCCATGTTACTCTCTATGTGTGTGCCAAATTTACAAACTATTTTATATAAAGCATTTATAATATTAATAGGATTAAATATACTTCCGTTGTCTAGTACAGTGATTCTCAACCACTGTGCCGCGGCACTTTTGTGTGCCGCCAAATTTCAAAAGTGTGCCGCCAAATTTTGCAAATATACCTATATTAATGTTAATATTATTAAATTATATCATTCAAAAAGAAAAATATTTAAAAAGTTATTATCGTAGTAGTTAGTATTAAAATTTTTGTCATAAACTATTTATGCAGTGTCTTGTAGTAAGTAAATAATTTTTATCTTTTTCTTTGTGTGTCGCCAAATTTTGAAATCGTTAAATATGTGCCGCAACAAAAAGAAGGTTGAGAATCACTGGTCTAGTACCTGTAACACAAGTCATTACGGTACTTAGCACGGGGCTAGACTAACGTGGTGTATAAGTTCACAGATATTTATTTATTGTTATTATAGTGTACATTCAGTTGACATTTGTATATCGATGACAATTTATTATATTTTCTATTTATACCGCTTTCTGCACATCTACGGCAGATGCTCTTCAAAATGAGACGATTTTTTTACGCGCAGCCATCGCCCATCGTCCAATGATCAATGAGACAAAAATCAGCTTACTATATCAGTATATAAGATGGAAACTCTTTCCAACAGATTTCGTAGCATAGTATAGTGGCATCTATTGTTGGCCCAGGCGGAAATATCATAACGTGCCACTAGTTTGTTGAAAAACTCACAGCCTTTGCTCATATGAATAACTCGCACAAATAATAACTAAGACTATTTCAATACATAATATTTTAAAACTATTTTAATAGAATTTAGTTTGCGCACGATATAAGGGCGACAACTCACACTGCGACTTTTAGACTCGGCGACCGGCGATTTAGACGCGTTTTAAAAGCTGAATGCAGCGACTAGACGCAGGAGGCGCGCACTTCAAGACACCAGACGCGGCGACTTAGTCGCTAAGGTATGTCAATTAACGTCTAAATGCAGTCACGAGAGTCGCACGACTGTCACACGACTGACGGTCGCAGAGTCGCTAAATCCTGCGACTGCATTTCATTAGTCGCAAAGTCGCAAAGCTGTGGCTCTAAGGGAAACTTCGTAAGCCATGGAGGAGGAAGGAGGGCAACGTATCTGCGGATATGCGTCATGAAAATGGCTCCGATTGTTTGTTTGCTCCCTTACTACATAAAAAATACTACTGGCATGTTTTCACGTTCACTAGCTATGACTCGCGTCTTCGCGTGGACTGCACGTGTAGACATCGCAACGTCGAAAAATAAAAAGCGACCTTGGCCAAATTTCAAATGAAACCGTTCAACGTTTTTTCTGATTGACCGACGCACTCACATCAATTAGTTACATGAATGTTTTAAATGTGTTTATCTACACTAATGTTGTAACATTCTACTTATGTTTTCAATACTTGACTTATAACATTGTTAAGGTTGTCACACACTACGCAGATGCGGTAAGACCCCGTCCAGATTGAGCGAATTACGCGCGTATTAGGCCTGACTACAAACAATTTAACGAGGTGGTCGGGTTTCAAGTCCCTCAAAATTTCACACACGTAGTTAGTAAATAGTAATAAATATAGTTCAGTACTTTTTTATTATATTTAATGTGCAACATAATAATGTAAAAAAAGAAAGACATAAAAAAAGAAACGCGACTCGTGAGGGCCTTGAACCCCGACCACCTCGTTAAATTGTTTGTAGTCAGGCCTAATACGCGCGTAATTCGCTCAATCTGGACAGGGTCTAAGACATCTGTATCTGAGCGCATATCTGTTAATATCGCTGTCTATACTAAACTCAAGGAGCACCAGGTACTACACAGATAACTTACATTTTACTGTCACGTATCTGTAGGCACAGACGTATATTGAAGTATGGTTTTATAAGCAGATAAAATATTCTCGTTTTTTTTTTTTTGTCGCAGAGAAAATGCTTTTACGCACCGTCCACCCGGCCCTGGGTGAAAAAATATTCTCCTATCTGCTTAGTGTGTGACAGCCTATTATCGCGGTCAGACGATCTCGGGTTCAAATCGAGAGTCGAATTTTTTTTTAAATTTTATAACAGTCCAGATTCAGGAAGTTACTTATGCCGTCACAGCAGGCGGAACCAGGTGGTGGATTAGGGGAGCTGCAGCCCAGTGCCTCGTGAGTAGGGCTGCCAAATCAGTTGATCAGAAATCCGGGAGGACTAAAAAAAGGTCATGAACATGGTCGAAAGGCATTTTTGACAAAAAAAAGGTCATGAACATGGTCGTAAGGCATTTTTGACAAAAAAAGAGGTCATGAACATGGTCGAAAGGCATTTTTGACAAAAAAAAAGGTCATGAACATGGTGGGAAGACATTTTTGACAAAAAAAAGGTCATGAACATGGTCGGTAGGCATTTTTGAAAAAAAAAAAGGTCATGAACCTCTTTTTTTGTCAAAAATGCCTACCGACCATGGTAGGCATTTTTGACAAAAAAAGAGGTCATGAACATGGTCCGAAGGCATTTTGACAAAAATAATGTCATGAACATAGTCGGAAGGCATTTTTGACAAAAAAGGTCACGAACATGGTCGGAAGGCATTTTTGACCAAAAAAAGGTCATGAACATAGTCGGAAGGCATTTTTAACATATTGAAATTACAATAATGCCGCCCGCCACTTGCCAATCCGAGAGATTTTAAAATTTAATTCCCTTTTTCAGGAGAATCCCCAAATTCCGGGACTGTTGGCAGCTCTACTTTCGAGGCTTATGGGCCTCAAGATCATTCTAGTACCCATAAAAGGGGCCTCTTCTCAACTCCAACGCCTGAGCTTAATCCGGTGTTACACAACAGTACTGTGTCTCATTGCTGTCCCATCAAAATAGTAAGATGAGGTAATAGTTGCCAATTAGATCCAGCGCCGGATTAAGCTCTGGCAGTGCCTGGTGCTTTGAGATATCGGACATGAGAAGGGGGTCATTCTCATCATCATCAGCATATCGCAGTCCGATGTTGGACATAGGCCTCTCCCATAGCACGCCACTAGATAGTGAATATCCGGCCCAAACGACGTATTCAGTTGCATTCAACTTTCTTGGCCCTTAAATTTACTTGACAACATCGATTTAGAAAGTTAGATTTTTGGAAATCTTAAGACAAAATTTGGATGAATACATTTAAACCCTAAAATACAAGATCAACCGCGACAAACCATTATTGTAAGGTCTTAATCTCGTTAAAGACAGTGTCGTGGTGATAGATGCATTGCAACGAAAACGGGCCAGATCAATATAGTGAGGGTACGCTGTAGTACTGTGCTAATATTATAAATTAAAAAGTTTGTATGTTTGTTTGTTTGTTACTCCTTCACGCAAAAACTGCTGAACCGATATTCATGAAATTAGGCACACACAAAGAGTAACTTGGATTAACACATAGGATAGTTTTAATCCCGAAAAAATGTTTCTATGGGATGTCATGGCATGATTTTCTACTTTCCGCGGGATCGAAATTTACGCGGGCGAAAGCGCTAGGCGCGGCTTGTTGCAATAATAAATCCACCGGACGTCTTCGGAAGGATGAGAGCAATAAATGGAACAATAATATTTTTAAAAGCATTTAAGGAGGTTGTGTCTGTCTGAAATAGACATTCTGGAATAATCATTGCGGCTCCATCGCTAAACTGCTTTAAGAATAGACTGGACGAGCTAGAAATCTCTTAACTATACCACACACGCATCAGCTTATTAGTTTGGTTTAAATTAATAATAAAAATATTAATAACCAGCTGTTACCCGCGGCTTCGGTCGCGTGGTAGAAAAAATATTTGTACAAATTTCGAGCCGATGGCACTCTTCAGTCCTTCAACTATCTCCATACTAAATATCACACCGATCCGTTGAACCGATTTGATGTGAAAGAAGGACAAAGAAACAGACAAACACACTTTCGCATTTATATAATATTAGTATGGGGTAAGGGGACAAACGAACATTCGAGGCCTTTGGATGACTACCAACGACTATGGACATCCGCATGATTTTTAGTTGCATGGCTTTTCCTCCTGCCCTCCATTAACTAGGTCACTGACCACTCATCAACCGCACAAAACGCGACTGCTTAACTTACTTTACGATAGCATTGTGTGAGCGACTCCGGTCGTGCCAGCACAATTCCGCTGCATCCAGGAAGACCCTAAAGGCTCGCACAGACGAGGGACTTTAGTCCGCGGACTTTTTTGCCCGTTAAAATAGATCGCTTACAACTGGACTTTTTGTACGCGGCACTTTTAATCCCTCATTTGCGTTACTCGATACTAATCGTATCGATCGTAAGCGATCTATTTTAGCGGATAAAAAATTCCGCGGGCAAAAATCCCTCTTCTGCAGGCCTTAACTCTTACTAAGTAACTTATTAAGCGCCGATTTTTCAATCCTCAGATAAAAGATAACCCTGGGAATAAACTATCTCTGTTTATTTTTTTATTTCGTGTTTAAGTGCGATGGGTGTAATTTATTCCTAGGGTTAATTTTTATCTGACGATTGAAAAACCGGCCCTAAGTGGACGAAAAATGGAAGGACTATTTCCAGTAAATCAAGCAGTATTGAAAAATTTGTCTAGTAGTAGACTTTTAGTAGGAGGTAGTGCCATGCTGCACTGCAGCGGAGTTGGGCCGGCACGACCGGGGAAGTACCACTCGCTCACGTAATACCGGCGTGAAGTAACAGTATTGCTGTCGTCTTTTGTGCGGTTTGTGAGTAGCCGGTGGCCCATTGGGGAATGGATGAAGGAGGTCACCAAAGGTCTCTGCTCGTTTGCCCTCCTATGCTATAAAAAAAGTGCGTGCTTGCTACCACACAACTGAAGTAAAACTTAATTATTGATTTTCATTACCGTAGTTACAATGATATAACATGTCATATGATATTTATTTTTAAATACAAAAAAGTTTCTCATCGATATGAATTTTGGATTTGAATGACAACTTCCATGTGTGATTTTTGTAACGCTCTAGCCAGCTTATTCCCCATGTCAATGTATGGAAGTTTTACTTCGAAACCTTTATTAACTACGTCATCAACAAGCACTATGAACAGCAACACTGTATGAAGTCATGCTGACGGGGCACCCTGTCCATGCGATAAGAGTAAAGTTTGAACATGCATGCAAAATGACGGAGGGATCATCGCCACAGATTAGATCAGTGATTCTCAACCACTGTGCCGCGGCACTTTTGTGTGCCGCCAAACTCCAAAAGTGTGCCGCCAAATTTTGCAAATATACCTATATTAATGTTAATATTATTAAATTATATCATTTAAAAAGAAAAATATTTAAAAAGTTATTATAGTAGTATGTCGTATATTTAAAATTTTTGTCAAACTATTTATGCAGTGTGTTGTAGTAAGTAAATAATTTTTATCTTTTTCTTTGTGTGCCGCCAAATTGAAATCGTTAAATATGTGCCGCAACAAAAAAAAGTTGAGAATCACTGGATTAGATAATACACATTTAGCCAAAACACTATTTTACAATCTACAAACGTGTATCTAGTAAGGGGTAGTGCCGTGCCGCACTGCAGCCGAATTGATCGGATACGACCGGGGAAGTAGCTCTCGCTAACACGATACCGGCGCGCGGCGTAAAGTGACAGCTGTGCTGTAACCGGTGCTAATTAAAGGCGGGAGGCCGCCCATCTGTACAACCTCTATGCGGCCATGTGCATCGGTAGTCATGAAAATGGCTCTGACTGCTTATTTGCCCTCCTGTATAAAAAATAAAAAAAACAAACAAGAACGGACGCCCGCAACTTCGTTTACGTGAATTTGTTTTTTTTTTACCGCAGTCGGTTAAGTCTATAGCATTCCTCGCTAAATGGGCTAACCGATACTGAAAAAAAAGTTCAAATCGGACCAGTAGTTCTAGAGATTAGTGCGTTCAAACAAATCAACAAACAAAAAAATAAAACCGGCCAAGTGCGAGTCGGACTCGCGCACGAAGGGTTCCGTACCATTATCTACGAAAACGGGAGCTTATCTTTTGTATGGTACGTTTATTGTATGAGGGCCCCCTTAAATATTCATATTATTTAATTTTTTAGTATTTGTTGTTATAGCGGCAACAGAAATACACCATCTGTGAAAATTTCAACTAACTATCATAGTTCATGAGATACAGCCTGGTGACAGACGGACGGACGGACGGACATCGGAGCCTTAGTAATAGGGTCCCGTTTTTACCCTTTGGGTACGGAACCCTAAAAACAACCTCTTCTACAGCTTAACATTATTAGTATAGAATATAGACATTAGACTATAGAAGTATAGATTAGCATCACAGATGTTTGAACAGTATATTATGTAAATCGAGTACCCGAACCAAATTGGTAACACGTAAATGCTTCATTGCAGCCGGATAGAGTCGGCACATCCGTGGAGATGCCTCTCGCCCATTTGACACTGCTGCATGGGCGTCGGTAGTCATCCAAAGGCGACTGCTCGACCGCTCGTTCGCCCCCTTTATAGCATTAATAACGAGCAGCCGATTACCGTCTACCTAGCCTTTTGATGATTATTGATTAACATATACGCGTTGGCATCTGCTATTCGGACTATCAAAGACTGCAAGCTACACGAAAGAGTGGCCATCTCTTCATACCGGTGTTAAGTTAGCAACAGCCAAGAGATATACGATTGCGCCGGACTATTTTACTGCAATGCAACAGAGGCACTCCCTATATAATTTTTTTTAATGTATAAGGGGGCAAACGAGCAATCGGAAACAATTTAATGACTACCGATGCCCACAGACATCCGCATGGAGTTTATACAAATGCGTTGCTCTCTTCCCTCCACAGGCCACCGGCTGCTTAAACACCGCACGAAACACGACAGAACAGCTGTCATTTAATTAGGGTGTCCTGTAAGCGTGAGGTATCTCCCCGGTCGTGCCGGGCCACTTGCATGCATGCATGCATGAAGCACGGCACTACCTCCGCCTAAAAATCACCTCCCATGACACCGTTGTAAAGTTACAGTTATGAGGCCTTGCCTATCCTTCGACCCATTGGAAGGAGAGGGGGGGGCTTCCACTGTTTCTTAGCCACTACAAAAAAGGTATCACTCAGTGACCGGACGGACATTTACAATTTTGCTCAACGATTTTTTCCGCACGGAGAACATAAGTTCAAGGCTGGGGAGGATTTTTTGCCGGCCCAAACTAGATCGCTCATACCAGTTATGTGCGACGTGAACCATCTCGTTTGTGCTGGAAACGCTTTTTGTGTGGAACCATCATAAGTTTTTTTCGCCGTTGCTGACTGCAGCAGGATCCGGGAGATCCCTCTAGCTCATATTGTCAGCTTTGGACTAAAATTCATTTGAGTTTGGTGGTACGGAACTCACTGCGGTTGTCTTATCTACTGATTGATCTTATGTTGTTGTCGGTCACCAAAAATCTCCGACTGCAAGTTTGCCCCCGTATGCCATAAAAAATCCTAGACCATTTATTTTTCTCGACATCCATCTCTCGAGTGTGTGCTAAGTGCTAACTAATGTACGCTTATTCCCTCAATATGATATTCCGAAGGGCAATCCGATACGAATGATGAAATCAGTGGCAGTACCTAGTACAGTACTAGTAGTACAGTTTTAAGTGCAGAGGCACAGAAGTGTTACTGTCTGTATGCCAACCAAGCCAACTTCCGAATTTCTGGACTGTTATTTAATATCAAAGATCAAATAAATCTTTTTGGCCCAACCCTACATTCGAACCCAGGCAATATGACACGCTAGCCACAAGACAACTGTATAGTCCTGTAGCAGTTATATCTTTATTGTACAATAAAATAATCTAATGACACAAATAGACTCATAATAATCTGTATTCCAGACCCTATCCAATACCTAGCACATTTGCGGTTGCGTGTT
>LUGF01041910.1:159889-179761 GCA_001625245.1 Calycopis cecrops
CGTCTTACTTTTATGAAGAGAGGTGTTTGTAAGGCTCCACAGTACAATGATTTAAGAGATGGGTTAAATTAAATGTTAATGCTAATGACAATCTCTTACTTGAATGATTGTAATTTTGATTTGTAAATAACAAAACACAAATTTTATAAACATTTTAAAATGAGTGTTTTGTTATTTACAAATTATTCTTCTATGTATAATTAGGTAAGTTTAGCTCTCTGTTCACAATTTTGTAGACATCTCCTTCAATAACAATATTTATAATACGAATATAATTAAATAATTAATAAAAAAAGAATATAAATTTTGTGTAGTTGTGCACATAAAACACGCGCTCAAAATTAAAATTGAATAATTCGAGACAACACACGTAAAATTCGCGCCAACGGTTTGTCATGTTAGTAGTAGCACGCGTCTCTTTCCCTCTCTAGAGTTGTAAGGTAACGGCGAGTGAGTAAGACTCATCCTCATCGCGACTACCGCGACAAAACATTTGAAGTGGTACAAACTAAATTTGAGCCGCTCTTACATTTTGACGTCTTGTCCGGGACAAATGTCGCGCCTCTTGTATGTCATACTCAACACTCGACACATACATTCTCTATAATATACATAGTTTGTGAGTCGAGTTTTAAATAGCAGTTTCCATATGTCTCGATATGTAAAATATTTTTAAAAATTTAAGAAATTTTCGAAACTTGTAGTTGAGCTAATTACTAGTTTTCTAAAAAAACATCTAGAATATCTGCGTTTCAAGTATTAATGCCTTGTATCTTAAGCTGTACAAACAGAAAAATAGTATGTTCCAATTTTTAAACTGTCAAGTGTCAAGTGAAGTGAAATAAAATCTCATTGAATATTGTATCGAGTAATGGATTAGAATAATTTTACATTTTATTATTAATGGCTTCATCAGTACATAATAATAGAACCGCATCTCCACAGTTTTGCGGATGTTGCAGAATGTGGTGCTGGAAAGCCTTCAAATGGCTTCCAGTTCTCTTGATTATCTCTATTATTACTTGGTCCTATTATGCTTACGTTTATCAGTTGTGCATTTGTGAGTACATTTTATCAATAAAATGAGATCAAGTTTAGACATAAATTAAAAATTCCGTGTGCCTTTTACAGTGACCATTAAAAGTACCATTCAGCAAACGGTATACATTGTCATATACCACATATTATTAGTCATGTTTTGCTGGTCTTATTGGAAGACAATTTTTGCGGAGATTGAAGAAATACCAAGTAAAGTAAGTTTAACTTTTTTTGTGATGTAGTACCAAATTTAACGATATATCTAAATGAATTGTATTTGTTTCTAAACATACTAGTAGTTGGCCAACACTGAAGTATTTCTTTGTTGTCCTTTTTTTGTATATCATCATAGGTATAATAATTAGTAATTTAAGACCTTAACCAATAAATGTATAGATACTACTCTTATATCTATGAATAGTTATCTAAATTGTAAATACCTTTTCAGTACTACCTTACTGGAAATGAACTAGACAAATTACTAAGTGTAGAAACTGAGGAAGGACAAAGAACAATAATAGAGAACTTTGCTAGGCATCTCCCCATAGTAACGAGGTAAATATGTGGTAAACTATTTTCATTAGATTTTAAATGCAGGTGATTTGGGTAAAGTTAATAACATACCTATATGAAATAATTATACATAACTGGAACAATATTTGCCTTCAATGACAATAAATGATCCAGTTATGTATTGTATGTATTGTATTATATGTCCAGTTATGTATATAAGTTATATATATCTTTATTGTGCCTTCTGGTACTTATTATCTTGAAAGTTCATTATTTAGTTACTTAAATAGGTTATAGGTATCTATGTATACTTTTAATTTTAGTTTTTTAAGCAATCAACCTATCGGTCATGTGCAGGTATGCTGTCAGTATAGTTTGTATGCTAGCATACTCCCAGTGGAGATTCACCCTTTTTGTTGAGAACTGTCATTTCTTATTCCTTATCATTCAATGTCTTGTAGTTTTTTAGTTGGAGAATGCTTTCAAGAAATGAACTGACTCTGCAATATTCCTATATGATTGTAGTTATGAATTATGGCCTGCGCAGACGAGACATTTTTGTTTGCAGCGCAGAAAAAAGTAAGCTCCGTGAATAAAAAGTCCCCTGTGGATTTACTGTGTACTCGTTGCACACTGTGTGCAAACATTGGTTACCCTGAATGTACCTCACTCTCGAGCGCACAATGCAGACTAAAGTCTTCCATGTGCAATGCTTCCCCTACTAGTCACTTGAATTTCGAGGACTTCTGTGTACTTTTGTCCAGTGCGCTCTCTGCATGTCCTCGGTTATTCGGGGGACTTTTTGCACGCAGTACTTTTAACCATCGTTTGCATTACTCCATACAGTTGTATTTGTGTAGTTGTATTGTGACATTTTAGCGGACAAAAAAGTCTGTGAACAAAAAAACTTTGTCTGCGCAGGCCATTAAGAGGCTTCAGTATTATATGTATTTTTTTATGCTATTCTAATGCATGTTTTTCCCATTCTTTCCAAGAAGCTTGGCCCCAGTGAGTCAAATACTTATATTGTTCTACAGTTATTTTGTGCTTTGACTAAATTACAGAGATTTCAAATGTGCCATTCCTATCATTTACATCAATGCTGGCTGCTGTCCTCTTTTTACTTGATTGTGCTTTGCATAGCTATGCTAGGTTTTTTTTGTTTCATTGGTAGCATTGGTTTTATAGCTCTGTATCTTGACACTACTATTTTCTAAATAAGATTTCAACTTCATGTTTTTTGATTGGCCATGATTATAATAGTTATTATTAATAAGCTATTATAAACATTCTCATATGCATGCATCTCTCATCTGTGGGAGTGTGGGGGATGGTCCCTCTTTGGACCCCAAACTTGTCTCATCGTCCGATGACCATTCTTAGCAATTTGATGAAGTTGTGTTAGGTTTCTCTGTGTTTTGTGCACTACATGTTTATTGGGAGCTAATCCATCTAGATTCCAGGCCGCTATATTGAAGGAAGACATTTTTTAAGATTAGTGACTATGTATATGTTTGACATATTAAGGTGTGTGTACATATTTGTTTGTTAAATGAGTTCAATTTTTTCTGCTTATTTTCATAGTAAGTCTTTTACTAATAATGTCTTAAGCTTACACAAATATTACTCATTACAATAAAAGACTTCTACTACTTTTTTGGGATAAGGTGGTTTTTTTGTTATTTTGCATTCTTGTATCGGCTTTCGTTTATACTTTGTTGTGGGAAGGAGTATATTTAAAAGAGAGCGGCGTCTTATTTACTCTTAATGTGAATATGCTTTTAGGCGACTTCTTTGGCTAAGGAAAAATATTAATAATGACTTAGCAATCAGCGTTCTTCAAGAAAAGAGCATACATTTTCTTAAAAGTTTAAGAACTCGAGACGTCTAATTTTGTGATGTCTAGAGGCAGTGGTAGACAATGACTACCTGTTCAATTTTCCCTGTTCATAAATTAAAATACCACAACTTATTAGATTAAGAAACAAACAACAACTTAAATAAATTTTCTCAATCGTAGAATCATAATTGCTATAAGAAAGTTTTGGCAGAAACTGTACAACTATATCAAAACAAGAGATTTTAGAAAATATTGTTAGTGGTTTACGAATATTCACAAGGTTTGTTTATAATGTTATTTACTGAAATTGAGAAAATGTTTTGCAACATATTTTACAGTATATATTTTTTAATTACTTCTTGAGTTAGGCAGGGAAAAGTACATAAAATAAATCATGAATTAAAAAGCAGATAGGATCAACAGTCGAGGCCCATTGAAATTTTACTAGGCACCTTGATTATTCTAAAAGGAACCTATTGCAACCTATTGCCAACATGAGTGTACTTATATGAATGTTTACCTGCCTCTAAGTGGTAAGCATGTTCAACCACAAATGTGAGGTCCGAGTTCTTTTTATTGGGATTTTTCAATTTCTAATAACAGTCCGGAGTAAGGGATTTGGCGGATCTCTCTGGTCGTGTGAGATTAAGGTAATAGAGAGTGCACATGTGTGTGTGCGCGCACACTTATGCAGTTTAATATGTCCTGCGCAGATGGCTCGTATCTATAGAGACAGCCGTCGTAGCCGAAATTCGGCTAGGACGACATTACATGAGTGTACATGATTTTTTTTTCAGGACTATGTCTGGATCGGTCCGGTACTGCAACCGGTGTCTGCTGGTGAAACCCGACCGTGCACACCACTGCAGCATATGCGCACGATGCGTGCTCAAAATGGACCACCACTGCCCATGGGTCAACAATTGTGTCTGCTTTCAAAATTACAAATTCTTCATGCTTTTCCTGGGCTATGCACTCTTGTACTGCCTCTTCGTCATGTCAACGTGCCTGCCTTACTTCATTAAGTTCTGGAAGGTAGATAATTTCATTTGTTGCATGAAAGTTTTCAGTCAGGGCGACAGCACAGACGCTACGTTTAGCATAGGCGATGGGCGATTTTGCGGCTGCATTGATGCTGCATCGCGATTTAGCGACTCTCTGCGTTCAGTCGCGGTATCGAAATTAGCGATGCGACTCGAGCAGGAATTTGCGACTCGAGTCACTCGAGTAAAAACATGACTCGAGTCGCATCACTAATCGGAATCCCTCGATTTAGCGACTGTCCCGATGCTCGATACTTAACACTCGCAGTCCCTTTGCGACTAAATCGCCGCGTTCGGCGTTTTTAATTGTGCGGTGGGGAGCGTCTGGTTGCTACATTCAGCTTCTAAAAAGCGACATAATCGCCGATCGCCGATGCTAAAAGTAGCTTGTGTGCGGTGGCTTTAAATCAATTTTTCAAGAATGTTGTGTGTTCTAAATCTTTGTTCTTTACTCTTTAGTAGACTATTGTTTTGACACAATTTGTAGACAGAGGGTCCAGGTGGAGGCTTAGGGTCAATTCACACCAAAAGCGCGGCGAAGGGCAGCGAAGCGGAGCGCAGTTTATGTGTCATATGAATTTCAACTTTATAATAATTACAATAATACTTATTATCGCATGAGAAACTCGAACGAGACGCGGGGATTCCTGCGAATGCTCGAGAAGTCGCTGGAATCCGCGCGGAAGTCGCGAGACTTCGATAATGAGTACTATAGTAATGAAAATAAAGTTTAAATTCATATGACACTGAAAGTGCGCTCCGCTTCGCTGCCCTTCGCAGCGCTTTTGGTGTGAATTGACCCTTGGAGGGATGCAGCCCAAGGCCCCGTAAGGCTTAAGGGCCTTAAGGTAATTTATGTATCCATAGAAGGGCCCCTGTTCTCCCCGGTTGGCCCCGCCAGATCTTAATCCGGCGCTGTTTGTAGACCACTACAGACTGTGTCAAAAGAATGTCACTGTGTAAACACTTTTCTCCTTTTGCATTCAACATCGTCAATATCATTGTTTCAATATCAATTCATCCAATGAATCAATTGTGCTAAATATGTAACACAGTAATGGAAATAATTGACACTAGGTGTAGACAAGCCATTGTGGAGATCCTTTGTCCAACTTTAGATATCTCTAGACCATTCATTTTTAGATATTGTAACAACTGCCGGGACGGGTGTGGGTTCTGGCGTAGCTCTATCCCGCAGTGTTACCTAAAATATCTGAAAACCCTAACTGAATCCTAATAGAATACTACCTAGCTACTTCTATGCCATCTGGCTGAAAGTAGGAAAATATAAACACTTATAATAAACAGTAATCAAATGTTTTTATTGTGCAGTATCTTACATAATTACATTTATATTTGTAAGCCTATTTTAGATTATGTACATTGCTCTTTTCGGCCCGTGGCCGAATTCTTTCATACATCCATTCCCCGTCATATATGAATGTGATCTACAAAAATCTAGCATCTTGTCAAACAAGAAAAGTTCCCTTCTTGTTTGAATTTAAACATATTTTTCTTAATAGAAAAATATGTCAAACATAGAGGTTTCATTTGTAGCATGGAAACTCCATACTACAATATTATGTCTAAAAATGTTATCCCTATTAATTTTATAAAATCTGAATATAGGTTTGTTACGCTTTTATGCCTAAACTACTCCACCGATCATCATAAAACTTTGTGCACATATTCTTAGAAGTATTAGAAACTTTTTATTAAAATATTACTGATGTTACGAAAAGTGTGATCGAGCGATCGGAAGTTGAGGGAGAGATATAAGTTAGTGAAGACAGAAAGAGAGAGTTATTTTTCTTATATTACTGTAGGAGCTTGCTCACTTTCTTGAAAGAGCAGTGCACGCACATTTTCTTTTTCTCTCCCTCTCATAGCCAGTTATGTTTCGTGTTTGAAATGTGTATGTGTATTATGTGGTCTAAAGCACACACATTTTTTTTATATAAACCTCTGTCCAATTTCTGTTTATGGTACATACAGCCTAAGACTTTTATGGTACATTTGGATGGCGAAATCCAGATTGTGCTCCATTGCTATTCCGTGTACAATATATTGTTACAGTATACAATATAATACACTAGCTGAGCTCCGCAGTTTCACCCGCGTAAGATTCGATCCCGTGGAAATATCGAGATTAAAAATAGATGTTGGCCGATTCTCAGACCTACATGACAAAATTTCATGAGAATCGATCGAACCGTATGGGAGGAGTATGGTAACTTGTAACACGAGAATTTTATATATATACAAGGTTGATATAAGCAAGAGGCATTAAATTAAACCACATATACTATAAGTCCACAGTTAATCCGAAACTATTAAAAAAATATTTCGACAAGTAAGTATACGAAATTACTTTTTTTTAAACAAGTTAAATAGCGAAAATATGGAATCATACTTTATAGCGGCGCGTGCAGCGAACGGCAAACTCGTACGGGGTGAATGACCCCGGCCGGCCATACTGCCTATCAGCTGGCGTAAAGCGTGTGCGAAATGAGAATAAACTTTGAAAAAATCCTTTGGCTAAATTATTGTCCCGATTGATCTAATTTTTGTTGTGTAGCCTGGAAATTATACACTAAATATGTGGTTTCATTTAATGCCTCTCGCTTGTATCAACCCTATATATATATGTATGTATATGTATATATGTAGAAGAGACAATATATTATGTTGAATGACGTTTCAGAGCTATCAAGAGTACAAGCTTGCCCACTGTGATCGTTATGTTGACATCGGCAATTATTCTAAAACGTGCATGGAAATACTAAATGTAACAATTTCTTTTACGCCCTCAGTATCATTTAGTATAGTACTAGTCATTGTTGTAGAATTTTAATCAGAATTAAAAAAGCTATTGATCACAATAATTTCATGTACATAATGTAAATTGAGTGGATACGGTATGAACTAGGTATTTTCATTTTAAACATAGTAGTAGTACACTTTTGATTACTATAAAATTGTAATGCTAACATTAAATCAGACATAGCTGTGTATATTAGAAAATATTCAAAATCGTGTAGTGCTTTGTTTTACATGTTAGAATAATTAAAGAAAAAACGATAGAAGTTAAAACTGTCCTTTCCATCGGTTGAGCTAGCACCGGTTCCAGGAGGCTGCAGCCCTGACCCCGTAAGGCTAAAGGGCCATAAGGTCATTTTTGTACCCATAAAGGGGACTTCTCAATTCCAAGATCTCCGGGCGCCACCAGATTTAAATTCTGCTCTGGGTTGAGCGCGAGCAGGTGACAGATAAAATTCTATGCATAGTATCCTCCACCACTTTGCTGTGCTGTATAGCATGTGTGCTGACGAACTCACCCATCTATAGTCACTCACCAAGTAGACAAAAAACTCCTTGTATTAGTTATAATTTAGGTATGATAAATAGATCAATAGGTTAAATAAACATTTTATTGATTATCTAGTGCAAAGTACAAGTAAATTGTATCATTGCATAATTTCAATTACCCGTACATCATACCTCATATTTAACGAAATAGGTCAAGATGATTAAATCAATTAAGTTGAACTACCTATATGCGGTATTTGACTGCCTCGTGGTCTAGTGGTAAGCGTGTTCAACCACAGACGTGAGGTTCGAATCTTGGGTCGGTCCGAAAATTGTTATTGAGATTTTTCAATTTTTAACAACAGTGCGGAGTCAGGAAGTTGGCGGTGTTACATTCCCTGTCTCAGAGAGCACGTTAAGCCGTCGGTCCTGCGCCTGATTTCTCACCGGTAGTGTCGGATTGCCGTCCCATCGGAATATGAGAATGAGGGAATAGAGAGTGCACTTGTGTCTGCGCGCACACTTGTGCACTAAAACATGTTCTGCGCATATGGCACGACTATATAGACGTCCGCCGTAGCCGAAATCGACTAGGAGGACATTATATCCGGTGGAAAGTCACAGCTATGCTAACGCGTTTCGTGCGAATTGTGAGTAGCCGGCCCGTTAGAGAGGAGCGAGAATGTAACTCATCTGCGTAAGTTATATTAGTCATTATTAGTCATCAAAAGGCCACCACTGATCGTGTGTATAATGCCCGGTTTACATTATTCCAGTCCAGTACTGGATTGATTACTGGAAAAATGTAAACCGGCACTGGAATGAACTGAATCCAGTAAGAATTCCAGTCCAGTAACTGGATTCGCGGTCTACTTTTGAATCCAGTGCGATCAATCCAGTGCAACTGGAATAATGTAGACGGCCAATCCAGTGCCGTTCCATTAATTGAAATCATGGTCGCTGTAGTGTTCCAATTCAATGGCTCCTAAATGACTGGAATAATGTAGACGAAACGAATCCAGTCCAGCAACTGGACTGGATCGCTGGACTGGAATAATGTAAACCAGGCATAAATCTGTACAAGGTTGATACAAGCGAGAGGCATTAAATTAAACCGCATATTTAGTGTATCATTTCCAGGCTACACGAAAAATCAGATCAATCGGAGCAATAGTTTAGCCACAGGTATTTTTTAAAGTTTTTTATCACTTCGTACACGCTGTATCGCAGCTGATCGCCAACCATGGCCGGCCGGGGTCATGCACCCCGTGCTCGCTGCAGCGACCGCTACAAAGAGTGATAACAATTTTTCGCTATTTAACTTGTTTTTTTCAAACAAGTATTTTCGTATAGGTACTTGTCGTAAACTGTTTTTCAATAGTTTCGGATTACCTGTAGGCACTTATAGTATATGTGGTTTCATTTAATGCCTCTCGCTCTTATCAACCCTGTATATTACTAGCTGCGCCCCGCGGTTTCACCCGCGTAAATTTCGATCCCGTGGAAAATAGAAAATCGGCCCATGGCACCCCATAGGAACATGGAGGGATAAAAACTATCCTGTGTTAATGTCCCCTATGTATGTGCCAAATTTCTCGAAAATCGGTGCGGCTGTTTTTGCGTAAAGTAGAGTAACAAACAAACAAATAAACAAACAAACATACAAAGTTTAGCATTTATAATATTAGTAGGATATATTATAACTAGTCGACCGGTGATTTCAGAAACTGGACAATAGCCTAAGTTACTTCCTTATAATATAGCTTTCTACCTGTGAAATAATGGTTACCATCGGTTCAATAGTTTTGGGGATTATTAGATACAAACAAACAAAAAATCTATACATACTGCTATCTATACATATAATGAAACGGTAAAATCCGTGTGTACATTGAATATATTTACGATATTAACGACCAAGCTGGCGCAGTGGTACAGGGCTCTGATAAGTTGAGCATGTTGCGCCAGGGGTCGCGGGTTCGAATCCCGCCTTGGTCATGGATGTTTAAAATCTTAAATATATAAAATTTCACAAATTTATAAAACATATTAAATACAGTCCGTTGTCTAGTACCCGTAATACAAGTCCTTACGGTACTTAGCAAGGGGCAAGACTAACGTAGTGTGGTAAGTCCACAGATATTTATATTTAAGAAAAACTAATTGTGGTCGATGTTAAAATAGTATTAGTAAAGTCCAGGTTAATCTCCGAAACTACTGGACGGATTTGAACTAAACTTTTTGTGGTGAATAGATACTAAGCCTGTTCAACATCTAGAATACCTTTTACTGCGGGCAATTCAGTAATCATACTTTAACCGACAGATTTTTTTAATTTAAAAGAAGCAAATAATAACAAATCACTTCATTATAATAGAACTAAGCTATGCGATCGCAGTCGCAAGCACCAGTTAGTATTACATATATGGATAGCTAACGTGAAATTGGTCCTTCTCGAGACGCCCGACAGAAGTGAATCTTAAACTAAAATAAGTTCAAAACTAACTTACCAGCCAGACACGATGGCGCCGTAACATTAAGTAACGAAGCGGTTTACCTTCCCTTAAGTTCTCGCTACAAAAAGTACCAATTGTAGTTGAGTTTAGAAGAAATGAAAAAAAATCCCTCTCCATTTTAGATTAGATCACTACTTATCTATAAACTGATTTTTAGGGTAAACCATATCATTTCATCACTTTCTCACATCACATCTTAGATAGCATTATACTTGATTCATTTTCTATAAACTGCTTTTTAGGACATATTGTATTATTTAATTACTGACATTTATTCAGATTGTATTATAGTTGATTTCACATTGTTCCAATAACATTTTACTTTCCATTTTTATCTATTTATAAACTGATTTTTAGTGTAAACCATATCACTTCATCACTGCCTTTCATCTTAGATTGCATTATAGTTGATTTCACATTGTTCCAATAACATTTTACTTTCCATTTTTATCTATGTATAAACAGATTTTTAGAGTAAACCATATCACTTCATCACTCTTTCATCTTAGATTGCATTATAATTAAAGATGATTTCACATTGTTCCAATAACATTTTACTTTCATTTTTATCTATAAACTGCTTTTAGCGTAAACTTTATTATTTCTCTACTGTCATTCATCTTAGACTGCATTATTGTTAGAATTACATTTTACCTTCTAATATTATCTATAAACTGATTTTTAGCGTAATTCATACAATTTCATCACTGTCATTAAATGTAGATTTGATAGAGTTGATTTCACTTTGTTTACATAATATTGTACCTCCCATTATTACCTCTGATTTTTAGGTTAACCATATCATTTCATCACTGTCATTTATCTTAGATTGCATTATAGTTGATTTCACATCGTTCGAATAATATTTTAGCTTCCATTATTGTCTATAAATTGCTTTTTAGCGTAAACAAAAAATCACTCCATCACTGTCGTTCGTCTTAGATTGCTCTAAGTTGATTTCACATTGTTCGAATAGCATTTTACTTTCCAGTGGACATTTTTTTTGAATAAGTTCAAACAATGTGAAATTGTGCAAAATCTTCACTATGATAATGTATTTCTATTGCCTATTGCCAAGGTATGGTGGCAGCCTGTTTTCTCTATAGCGATTAGTGACCCCGTTTAACCATTTTTGTCTTATAGTGAGCTACTCACATTTGTTAGTCGACATCCGGTCCAATACCTTGACAATATGCTAATCTTTTTCACTGTTTCAAATATCCTATAGATCCTAACAATAAGTGATTATTCTAAGTTGTCCAGTAGATTTTTCACATTCCACTAACAGTTTACATACATTATCATTGATTATATAGAAATTGAATCAGTATGAAATTACGACACCAAACAAATATTTAATAGTCATTCATAATAAGGCTTAGCGCACATTGCGAATTTTGTTGCCGCGACTTTAACGCTTACAAATCTCGTATATAATCTTAACCAACACGCATGGCGTATAAAATTACGTTGTGACTTTTGTCTGTTTATACCCTCCCAGCCGAGTCGCACATATTGGATAATCGAATAGGGCTTTATTTGCTTTTACTAAGGTGTAAAATTCATGTGCATACCGGATTTCTCTTGGAGGCCCTAAGAACTGTAAAATGATTTTTATGTACACTCGCAAATACGACAAAAACCTTTTCGGGTATTTTAGAATTACTATAAAAATATTCTTATAATATCTTCCTCTTAGTATGCGAGTGGATGGTCGCACGCCCGCACACGCCTACCTCTTTCGCAGTAAGGTTAAATGCATACACCTCCTTAGTGCACAAAATTGTCGGGAGGATTCACATCGCGTTGCGTTGGTGGATTCTGTGGCGAAACACAGAATTGGTTGAGAAATTATTTTCGAGCGAAACATTTGGATAAATTTTACATTCAGTTCTACTATGACCAGATTTCACAGCATTTTGCTAAATAAAACGCGCGGTGAAAAACTGCAATGCGTGCTAAGCTTAAGTCCATTTGGCTACTCCACTCACTCTCGAAGTATTTCACTGTCCATACAAAAAAAAATATATGCGGTTTGGTGAAATTAGAAAGTTTTGCTTTTATCTATTCAATTCTCGTATTCTCGTATCGTTTTGAGAAGTGATTTAAAAGTGTTATTAGTTTTTAGAGTAAACAATGCTAATATTTCATGCCTAGTTTATTGTATTCGTTCATACGTTATTGTGACGTCATGTATTAACACAGACAACCCAAGTAATAAGTTACCCACAGTTAGTCCACATGGACACCGCCATTTAATTGACGTCCACTTATGAACATATGGCGGTATAGGTCAGGATTACTAGCAGAAACGACAATGGCGAACTCCCAAACAAATTATTGTTGACTATTTTTTTAGCGTCTACGGATGAAAATAATATTAGAATATTTCAATATTTATGACTAATTGTAAGTTTATGGTAGTCATTAGTCAAGCACGCACACTATGACACTCGTTGACTCATTGATTTGTTGTCGAAAAGGGACAGACCCGTCACTTTTTATTTGTTTTCTCTTCGCTTTTGTCTTAAGAATTACCATCATTATAATATTATTTGGTCGAACAGACTGGGTCACTGCCCCTCTAAGGAAGAGGTAGTGCCATGTTGCATTGTCGAATTGGGTCGGGGAGGTACCTCTCGCTTACACAATACCGCAATCAAGTGATAGCTATGCTGTCACGCGTACGGTTAGAGTTGGCATTGGAGGGGAGAAAGAAAGGAGGGCAACGCATCTGCGTTACAATCATACGGATGTTTATGGACGTCGATAGTCATCAAATGGTTCCGCCTTCTCGACCCACCTAGTGCTATAAGAAGATTAGCTATAATATAACATTGTCCGCTATGTCACCTCTCAAATCTCTCTTCACCCGCTGAAGGGTGAAGCGGCTCGCGCATGGTTGTCGTTCCTTCAGTACTTGTAACATTGTATGTTAATAGGGCGACATAAGCACCTCGGGCAGCCCCGGGCGCTACCACATCGTGTTCGCTTTCTTCGTCGCCCTCATGTTCGCCATCTCGCTCGGGTCGCTGTTCGGCTACCACTGTTACCTCGTCGCGAACAACAGGACTACTTTAGGTGAGTTTTACTATTTATGTTTTAGCAAAAGGTAATGCCACACTTCATGTCACATATCCTATGAAGCATGGCACTATCTCTCGCTCACATGACACCGTCACATAGCTACAGCTATTCCGAGTTCTACACGGTTTTTCCCTCTACAAAGTTATACAGATTTATTTTTAAAACTAGCTAGAACTTTTTATAACAACATTTGTTCTGCAACTTTTGACATAACTCAAAAAATATTACGAAATGTCTCTGAGTTTTTATTGTACTGTGGTGACATTTGTAAGTCAGTCTACCCACACCACTCACGCTTCCCGGTCGGATCTGTCACGAGTTTGTTGACCTTATCTTACGCGATGCACTTATAACGCTCGGACTAAAAATCAAATTTGCATTTATTTTTGTATCAAAAATAAAATCGCGAATTATGAAAAGTCGTAGAACAAATGTTGTTAAAAATGCTAGCAATCTGATCTGAGAGCTTGCTGGGTTGAGTTCGAAATTTCATTAAACTTGGTCCAATTGGCTCCAATTGTCCTTTTGACGTTTGGCTTCGGAGATCAGCCCCGATAAGCACGAGATTTTTATAAATATAGAATTTGATATTGTGTATCTCAAAGTGACTGCAATACCTGATTGTACAATAGAGCCTCTTGATATATTTAGGTCTCGCATGTAAACATTCTTCTGAATTTTTTATTTTTTATTCATGAATTTTGCTATTCAAAATTGTAGTATCGTACACAACCTAGGTGGCTAGTTATTATAACAAACTTTCCGAAATAAAATTGTATTGTATTCTATTCTATTCTATTATAATATCAGGATCAAAACCCCGGTTGAGGAAATACGAAACGGGGTTTCCGACTAAAAACACAACGATTAAAATTCATATCTGCGTGCGTCATGCGCTATGACTCCGCCGATTCTTCAACGCGTATTCTAGCAGACATATCTTTATAAGCATTCTCATATCAGGATGCATCTCTCCCATCTGTGGGAGAGTGGGATTCGGCCCCACTTTCGACCCCAAATCTAGTCTTGGCTTCCGACCACTCAGCAATCCGAGGAAGTTGTAATGGGCTCTCTTCTACGGCAAAAGTTCAATCCCGAAAAAAGACATTATACCATTTAAAAACTTTAAATCAATAATTAAGCTTTACTTCAGTTGTGTGTCTAAAGCACACCCTTTTTGTTATTATTCAAATTATACACATGTAAACATCTAGGACCTTTTTCATCCATTTCTGAAGGCGGGGGTATGAGACAAAAAATAGCCAGGCCTTGCCCGTGACTTTTAACGCGTGTCAAAATAACCCCAAGTTCAAAAAAACGTGTTAAGGTGTGCAACTGTAAAGACTGTATCAAAATTTTGTATAAGTAGCATATGTATAATAGGCGTGCACAGAGAGACAAACAGATACAAATTCTTTTTCTTATCTTCAATCGGCGCTGGAGTAGTGCGATATATATAAATAAACATACACACAGGTCACCAGAATCAATGTGAGAAGTATTAAGAAGTAAAAATTCTTAAATAAAAATTTACTTTCAGATATGCTTCTGTATAGTCGGCGGGGGTTGAGTGCTAGTGGTTACGATATGCTTAAGACCATGGTCAATGGCAATTGCTTTGCGCGAATCAACTTAATTGAAGTAGACAAAGATGGTAATTGCAGTCACTTTAAATCTATGACACGTACTTGAAGTAGACAAACTTGGTAATTACAGTCACTTTGAATCTTTAACACGTATTTGTAGTAAACAAATGGGGTAATTGTAGTCACTTTGGAGTTTTTCACACGTATTTGAAGTAGACAAACTTGGTAATTGCAGTCAATTTGAAATTTGACGCATATTTGTAGTAGAGAATCTTGGTAATTGCAGTCACTTTGAATCTTTAACACGTATTTGTAGTAAACAAATGGGGTAATTGTAGTCACTTTGGAGTTTTTCACACATATTTGAAGTAGACAAACTTGGTAATTGCAGTCAATTTGAAATTTGACGCATATTTGTAGTAGAGGAGAATCTTGGTAATTGCAGTCACTTTAAATCTATGACACGTATTTGAAGTAGACAAACTTGGTAATTACAGTCACTTTGAATCTTTAACACGTATTTGTAGTAAACAAATGGGGTAATTGTAGTCACTTTGGAGTTTTTCACACATATTTGAAGTAGACAAACTTGGTAATTGCAGTCAATTTGAAATTTGACGCGTATTTGTAGTAGAGAATCTTGGTAATTGCAGTCACTTTGAATCTATGACACGTATTTTTAGTAGACAAACGGGGTAATTGTAGTCACTGGGATTCTTTGACACGTATTTGTAGTAGACAAACTTGCTAATTGCAAACATTTGAAACCTTTGACACGAATTTGTAGTAGACAAACTTGGTAATCGGAATCACTTTGAAATTCGCCACAAATTTAGTAAACAAACATGGTAATTGTAGTCACTTGAGTCTTTGACACGAATTTGTAGTAGACAAAAGGGCTAAATGCAGGCAATTTAAGTCTTTGACACGAATTCGTAGTAGACAAACAAGGTAATTGTAGTCATTTTGAAACTATGAAACATATTTGAAGAAGACAAACTAGGTAATTGCAGAGCCTTTGTCGTCTCTGTGCAGCGGTAGTAAAATCACTTTATTCCCCGGTCAGAAAAGTATATAATTTAATTTTTTTTTTAAATATATGTGGCTCCGACTGCTCGTTTGCCTTCACCCCACGTGCCTATTATAAAAAAATATGCTGTTGCCTTTTTGCAGAGGCGTTTAGAGCGCCGATGTTCAGAGGGGGCACGGACAAGAATGGCTTCTCGATCGGCGCCTTCAATAACTTTAAGGAGGTTTTCGGCAACCGGCCCAACCTCTGGGGGCTGCCGGTCTTCAGCAGGTATGTCTAGATCGTTGTTTGATAATTCATTGGATCCCTAGCTTTCCCAAGTGAATCCCGAATGGTATTTTGGTTTCATTCGAAAATAATCCATGCTCCCCAAATATTATCATTTATAGATTTATAAAATATGTAGGAACAGACTGATAAAAGATTTAGATATTTGCAATATTTTGACTTAACTAATAAAGTTCTTAGTTCGTAGCTTTTAAGGAATAAATTGTTTTATGTATTGAAAAAAAATATGTATTGAAAAAGACAGATAATCAAAACAGACATGTGCATTATTCCAAACAAATACCTTTTTTTGATTGTAATTTGAAAATATATTTTTATAAGTACTTTCACACTAATTCAGTTTAAATATAGTTTAGAATTTATTAAATAATTCCCAAAAAGCAACAAAATTCTAAATTGTTGAAGGCAAAGTACTGCAAATGATTCTTTATACCGAAGTCCTGTCTAAAGAAATTGTATACCAAAATCATCATTACACATAAAAATTACAAAAATATCTTCTTAAATCTCATCATCTGGTTGAAATTAATCTCATCAATGGTTTAGCTATTAAGGTCCAGCATTTTATTGGTGGATATCCCACCATAATTTAAGAGCATGTCGGTCAACAAAATTGGGCGTTTGGGCGTTCCTGCCCCACCGAGGCGATATGACAACTGTGCTTTGATGTGGATTCTTGCATGTCTGCGTATGCACTGGGATATCATACTAACTTTACAAAAGAAGTGAATGACACTATAATTTAGTATGTGTATATGTTTTTGTTTTTATTCTAGTGAGTGAGTTGTTTAACAAAGTTTGCATACGGATTAACAATCATGCATTTAAAAATCTAACTAAGTAAATCCCTATGAGTTTGTTTCGCCGATCCTGTCAGGTCTTGCCTAAAGATGAACTGTTGGTAGAATATATTGCTGTTCAAAAAGAGATTTCTAATTTCCTATTTAGAATAAAATATATTGCCGAATTCCTAATATACTAAAAACACTGCTATTATAATAAACAATTTCTTGCTGTTTTTCCTTATGTATAAATTAGTGGTTTAGGTAAAATGTTATCAATTTTACCCTGTCGTGTTGCCGGCTATTTACAAGTCATTACAGGCAATACAGAGTAGATTGTATACGGACGAATAAAGATGTAAGCGTAATTATTAAAAAAATACAATATAAAATTATTAGTAAAGCGATACTCGCTAACAAGTCAATAACCGGTTTTATCATATCGGTTATCTGAGATAACACTTCGGCGATTCGTGATTCATCAGATGTCAATCCGTATGCAAACCAAGATAATATGTATTGTTATTTATTCACTAACATAATATTGACATAGTATATACAAAATATGTATTTTATTTTCATTCTTTATTCAAGTATCATCAGGTTTTAAGAGGTTTCCACGTTTTTTGAAAGTGCAAAATGTTTTTAACCGCACTGTAATATTTTGCCATCGAAGTAACTAGCTATATATTCTTACACCATTACTATTACGTGCAGGGTGTCCTAAAAACGAAGTGCTTATTGGAAAATAAATGTGAGTGCGCTTTGTGCAGTCACAGAAATACAGAGACTTTTTGTAATGGTTTTTTTTAAGTTTTAAAAAAGTTTTTAGCTGAAGATGATTTTGTATTTTCCGATTTAAAGCCTTAAACTATTCAATGTTAGATAGAAAAAATAATGGTTTTACATTTCCAAAAGGAAATTTTTTGCCCTCACACAACATTTGTAAAGTTTTTGTTAATAATTTTTACAGTATGTGCTCTCCGTTTTCTTGGACACCTAAATTGAAATCGATCATGCTTTCAATACTATATTATGTACTCGTGTTTAGTATAATATAGTTATCTGTATTATATTATTTTAATAATATATGCTAGGTGACAAGGGTAAACTCATTGACATGTCCTACGGTTTTTAGTCTTGGCCGTTCAAACAACAGTTATCTTCAATAAGTCTTCGAATTAAGGAAAATTTAAGTAAATTCTTTTTTTAACTTAATAATTTTCGTAATTTACGTAAGTTAATAAGTTCGTATATTAAAATCGTTGAAAATTCTATATTTTACAGAATATTAGTTTTCTAATTTCCTATATATCAATTACCATCTGTCAAAGAGAAATTACAGCATAGACAAGATAATTATAACCACTTGTGTGAAAAAAATAAGGAACTGCTTAATTAGTATTATGTCTTAATAATGGATTAATTGCGATTTAAGGACTTCGGATTCCTTGCGGGTTCCCTACCTGACCTGAGCATGATTATTACAACTTAGGTACATATGCGGTCTCTCACTCATATTAGCCACCGCGCGCGAGCAGCCCTCGACGTCAGAGTAGTGGGAAGAGGTACGTCTCGGTCCCTCTGGCCATGAATATTAGTTATTACAATCCCTCTCATCTCGGGACGCATCGGGGAGGGAGTTGGCCCCCTTTTCGACCCAAAACCAGTCGCGTTTCCCAAGGAGCACTCAGCAATCCTGGGAGTCTCTTCTGAGTTCTCTTCCACATCATAAATTCAGATCCGAAAAAATACATTTGCGGGTGAACCACTTAGCTTTGTACGACATTAACTACGTTATAACTTATAAGTTATTAATAGTTCTTTTCTGTTATATATATTCGGTTACGGATTTTTTCCTTTTGCTACATTATATTATCTCAATTCTTTTTATTGGTCCTTTCTCTCGGTTGCTGGATATTTTTTGTGGAAGTAATTCCTTAAAAAGTGACTGACAAATTAAGAAACCAGGGACGCCCGCTTTTTTGGCATTTTTTAAATAAGTATTCGTTTTGGAATGAAATTTCGGATCTTTTTCATTCCAGTATCGTATTATACAGGGTTAGTTTTTGGTCACCGGCCATATTTAAAAATAAGGAAATAAACATTTCAAGGGTGTATTTTAATTTTATCGTCTTATTTGTAATATTTTATTACATAAAGATCGATTTGAAACGGTCCGTATATATACCTACGCGCATTAGCTCCCTAAGAGTGTGTTGACCTCAACAGCTGATTGTGTTTCGTATCCACTCCGTGCGGCCGCCGCCACACCGCGCTGCGCGCGTCGGCTATGATCAATTATGTTACCCACACGGTATTTATTTTCGTACGGGACAAAAATATTTTTTATATTATTTTTCTTATTTCTTTTATTTCATCGAATGTATTATCGATTCTGAACCAAATCTGAAAATTTGATCGGTGACCAAAAACTAACCCTGTATAATAAGTAGTATTAAAGTCGAGGTTCGTTTTAAATGTTTTTTTCAGTCCCCATTATGTCTTATAAGATTTAAAAAATAAAGAAGTATTGCATTACTCAAAAATATTAAAGTTTTTTATCACCTTATTTATATATACCACAGTATCAAAAATCTTACAGTATATCAATGCCTCTGTCCTTGTTACTTGTTATGTCCATAAATATAGAAGATTCAGTAGTAACATGTAAAAACAGGCCACTATAGGGACTATCGATAGAAGTGAAAAAGTAAAACTTAATTTTTTTTTAAGTTTTTAATGCTATCCGTAGCACAAGCATTTAAAGCTATTCATAGCACAGAAGAGTGCATTTCGCTGACGCGAACAAAATATTTCCTTAGTGTCGCCGCACACGG
>LUGF01041910.1:192524-206108 GCA_001625245.1 Calycopis cecrops
AATATAGTTTAATGGTCATAAATCAATTATTATTTATTTTAATGCTATTTTAAACTAAATGGCGAACTTAAAAAGAAATACTTCCAGTAACCATAAACATTTCTTCCACAACTTGAAATTTTTAGTCTTAGTTTTTTGAATCAAATCAATCATTCAAAAATCTATCAAATCAAAATCCGGACTACAAATAAAACCCCGCCCGGACGCTCCCCGGACATCCTCAAAACTAGGACAAATCCGGGGAAACCCGGACGGATGGCAACCCTAATCTCACTTCAAATATACAGGATGTCCAAGAAAGCGGGACTCTTGTTTTAATGTTTGGACACCACATCTCCTCAACGCTTATAAATTTTTCATAAATCATTTTGTATTTGGATACTGCCTATATATAGGTATCCCATCCCGCATTAAAATGGGAGTCCCATTTCTTGGACAATCTGTATATATCGGGCATTTTTTCATCTCAACATCATGAAATAAGATTACTTACAAGGCTGTTTTAGGTCACATTATTCTAAGACTGTTATGTGACATCACATTTTTTCTGTTGAATTCGTTATTAGGTGCTAAATAATTAATTCTTTTTGACGGATGACTAAATTATAAACTATTCAGACTGGGTAACACAAATGTTATGTTACATGTCGTCTACTTTTACACTAGCGAGCAAGAAGGATATCAACCCAATGTCGCACGCAAAATAGGCGCAAATTGCGTCGAGTTGCGGAAACGGCGCCAGTACTAAGTAACCAACCCAGCGTCGCATTAATTTACGTTCGAAGTAGCAAATTGTTCAGGGACCCTTGGTCTGCGAGCTTTCTCTAAGAATTGAGTCACCTAGGATCCTAAGGCATAACATAGGCTTTGTTCCATAACGGGTCACCATTTTTGCGGGACTCTTAATAATAGGGAATATGCGTATGATTCAAATAATGATATTTTTTTTTTATATGTAAAGTCTTTTCTTGTAGATGTGCGTACGTATTAATATTTTTTTGTAAAATTTTGTTTTCAATCAGAAAATAATTATTGAAAAGTGCAAAAATTATGCGGGAAGATTGAATTAGGTGAAACGCACGCCATTGGTCGGAACGAATTGTGACGTCAAAGTTCATAAATAACATCATTGTTCACGAGCATTGGAGCATTGCCATTGGTGGTTGTTATGATGCGTGACGTCATGTCAGCGCGGCAAAATGGCGATCGTTTAAAAAGCTGTTATCGGCCTACTAATTTGAAACATTTTTTTTGAACTTAATATTGTTTTTTCAGCGCTGATATTTTTTTTACATTAATGTAATTATGTAAATTATCATTTAAAAATATAAAAAAAATACATGCATATTCCCTATTAATTGCTACACCTGTTACGTGGTTAAACCCGTATTGCCGTTATCTAACATCACAAACGCTCTTACTATTGCATAATATCGCTAGATGGCGTAATTCTTTAGATCTTAATATTGACTTATTTAATTAAGGCCATAGAACAAAACAGACCAGACTTAAATGTAAATCATGTTTATACATAATTTTTTTAATGTCGCAACCCACATCAAGAAGCGTTTGACTGTTCACTTAGAGGTTGTGGTCACAATTTCAACCAACCAGTGCCGAATTATGGTCACCAAACATTATCGAATCGGAAAGCGATCGACACTGTATCGCCTTCGCATTTCTAGTCGAGGCGATTACGTAACGGATCCCGTTAGTGTGCGTTGCAGTATGAAGTTTCATACAAAGAATACTGACCGGCTTGAGGTGATACGTTTACGTTCCCTTTCCGAGTGATAAGTGTTTGATAAGTGTGCGGTGACCATTAGGTTAGCGTAGGGCCTGTAGCAATTGTATTCAGGATCCCGTGATACGATCTTTAATACTAAGGTCATAAAACTAGCTGCATATAGCTGTAAGACCCTGTAAAACATAGACTTTGCTATTAAGCAATTAAAGGGGTCCCCCATTTATTTGCTGAGTGTTTAATCCGGCGCTGGATCCCATGACCCATTCATATCCCTCAGGATCCTCGGTTGCTTATGGTAAAGTAACCCATGTTTCACATCATTTTGTCCATGCCTTATTATAAACACATCTAGAATTAAGTCGCACCTGTCTGACAAAGATGGACACAATGTGTATTATTTATTTAGTTAAGTTTATAGAATATTTTATTTCGATCTATCGTACTGTTATCATATACTTTATGTCGTGTTAGTAATAAATGTACAAATAAAGGCTGTCACACACTACGCAGATGCGGTGAGACATCTGTATCTGAGCGCATATCTGTTAATATCGCTCTATAAACTAAACTCAAGAAGCACCACACACTATGCAGATAACTTATATTTTACCGTCAAGTATCTGTAGGCACAGACGTATATTGAAGGATTGTTTTATACGCAGCTTAAATCTTATCGTATCTGCTTAGTGTGAGACAGCCTTAAGTCACGGATGTGGTTAGGTAAGCGATGTCTAGATGGAGATTTTTGTAACTGAGCTACAGTGGGAGATTAAACGATACGAAGTACGTAGTCTTTCATTGAGAAATATCTCTCTTCCCTTTTCTCCTACTTTTTTTTGTAAAATTTAGTGGTTTTAACTGTGTCGGATTGTGGGCGACCTAAGCGCTAAAGAATCGTGTAAAAGTGAGAGAATGTAGTGCTTTGGCTGTCGGGCCGGGCTCTGACTACATTTCGGGACGATCCAAATGGATAAGGATTCTTTTAATACAGTATAATGGATTACGCTTATGTTCAGCGACGGATCAGGGCTTAGAAGGGTTTCACCCCGTACCCCGCAAAACTTAGGGAGCCTTAAGATCAGTTTTGTACCCATAAAAAGGTCTCAAGGCACCGGGCCCGGCGATATCTTAAACTTATCGTCAAGTGAACTACAAATAAAACGTAGTTTTTGCAATAAAAAAGTTTATTAAAAAATTAACATAGTGGCACAGGATATCACATTGATTAATTAAACGATCTTAGACAAATAATAATAATTAGCGAACTAAATCATAACAATTTAACGGTGGGGGGTTTGATTAGAAATGGAAAATATAATACTGGTAAAAACACGCGGTTTTACACTATGCCACCAACAGCTAATGGTCGTAGCACACTTATCAACTCGGAAAGGGATCGTAACTGTCGAGCCGGTCAGTATTCTTTGTATGAAACTTCATACTGCAACGCACACTAATGGGTAACGTAACGTAATTGTATCGTCTTCGCTTTTTAGACGAGGCGTTTACGATCCCTTTTCCTAGCTGATAAGTGTGCGGCGACCATAAATCAGCAGGAACTGTCACGGCAATATATGAAATTCATTAGAATGACAGTAGCGCCATCCGTCGAAAATTGGTTGTACCAACTCTAGGACCCTTCGTGGGCTCAAGCACAACTTTGCTTAAGATCATCACATGATCAAATGCATAGTTTACGATTCTATAAAGGACATACAGACAAACATTCATTTTTATACAGGGTTGATAAGAGTGAGAGGCATTAAATGAAACCACATAATTATACTCTAAGTGCCTACAGTTAAACCAAAATTATTAAAAAAAATTTACGACAAGTATACGAAAATACTTTTTTCAAACAAGTTAAATAGCGAAAAATTGGTATCACTCTTTGTACCGGGCGGCTACAGCGAGCACCGGGTGAATGATCCCGGCCGGCCATAGTCGGCGATCAGCTGCGATACAGCGTGTACGAAGTGAGAAAAAACTTCCTGTGGCTAAACTATTGTTCCGATTGATCTTATTTTTTCGCTTGTATCAACCTTGTATAATATATAGATTTGCAAAGAGAAAATATAAATAAAAATAATAATAAATCTATTATCATTATTATTCGACATTGGCTGATCAAATAGCATACTTAAATTGAATATAAAATCAGAAGTTACTCAACCGCTGTCTAAATTCTATTTCCAAAACAGCATTAGGAGGTCTGCGTTGACAAGAGACTTAACACAAACTACAGCTTTAGAATAGTAGCTTAGCTGACGAAATTTCAACAACTGACTTAAAGCAAAATAGACGCTTATAGTGTTAAGAAGCCAGCGATCAAAAGCTTTTAAGTTTTTTTGGTAACCATAAACAAGTTAAGTAAATTTTGTATGACATACAGCTTTTAAAAGTATGTAATGAAATAATAACATCAATTTATAATGAAATCCCAATCATACGTAGGTATATATTTATATTGAAAACAATATATAAATTAATTTTAATATAAAAATTAATTTATAGATTTCCAATGCAGATTCTTAAAAAAATATAAAAATCAGATAAAACTTACAATGTTGGAATTTAAAATTAGAATCTTATTTATAACTATAAAAAACAATTCACTGATTTTATCGCGGGTAAACAATTCACAACCATTTAAAAACATGTCTAATCAAACAAAAGTAGTTCAGTTAGCATCAATCATAATCAGATTATTTATAAAACTATACTGGCTGCGAATAACGACGTGGGCAGTGATATTAGCATTCATTAACACGTCATTCGTAAATATGGCGTTTTCTGGCTCATCGGTTCCTATTGACCAGTGGCGTAGCGTGGATTGACTTAGACCGGTGTGAAGTGACACCAGCGGCGCCCGTATATCAATAAGGGTAAGATATTTGCGGGTTCCGATCGCTACAGGTACTGCGTTACCGGGATCTAGCGGCAACCACAGAGAGCGCGAGTGAAAAGCTCATACGGGTAAAAGTCAACATGATGCGATAAGATTAAATCAGACCTCTTGAGGTCTCTCACTCTATGAGAGCTACGCCACTGCTATCGACTCAGTAATCAGCTGTACTTCTCAGAATGCAATCCCGCCTCCACACACCTCTACGATAATACTTGCACATCATACGACTAGGGACTTGAACATGTCCCGCAGCTGCTCCGCAGTGGTAGCGCGCATGACGTCACGGAAGCTGCGCACGGCCGCCGCCTCGCGCTCGAGATCGCGCGACATGAGCTGCGCGCGTCGAGTGATGTCCCGGGGGATACCTGCGGATAGGGGATTATTCTGTAAGTGGACCGTTGTAAATCATAATACGTAGTCAAGTGTAGTCTAGGGTGAGAGATAGATATATAGACATAGAGTGAGAGAGAGATAGAAATACACATATAGTGAGAGAAAAATAATTAGATATACGTCAGATATATTACCGGCGAGTCTCGCCGCGTTGAAGCCGTAGGACTTGGGGCACGCGCCAGGGCTCAGCTTGTACAGGAAAGTGATGGACTCCTCGGGGATCTCGTCACAGTCCGCCGCCGCCTCGTCCGTCTCCACCATGCATGCCTGCAACATACAGTAAGAGGTAGCACGCTTCATGCATGCATACAGCCAAATTGCGCCTGCATGGCCGGGGAGGTACATGATAACGGCGTAGTGACAGCTGTGCTGTCGCGTTCCGTTCCGCGAGATTGTACGGTGTTGTTTTCGATCTCACTCACTTCTCGCCGGTGATTACTCATCCGTGGCACCGGATGGTGCGTGTGCGTGAACATATGCGTGCAGACGTGCGTGTATGCGTGTAAGTACCGTGTGCCCCACCTGCTCGCCCGCGAGGCCCGCCAAATGGTGCATAAGCGCGTGGTTGTGAGTAGAAAACACGGCGGAGTGCGTGTGCGTATATATACATGCGTGCATGTGCGTACATGCGTATACGTACCATGTGTCCTAGCTGCACGCCCGCGCGGCCCGCCAGGTGGTGCACTAGCGCGTGGTAGTGCGTACAAAACACGGCGGAGTGCGTATGCGTGTATATACATGCGTGCATGTGCGTACATGCGTATACGTACCCTGTGTCCTAGCTGCACGCCCGCGCAGCCCGCCATGTGGTGCACTAGCGCGTGGTAGTGCGTAGAGAACACGGCGGAGTGCGTGTGCGTGTATATACATGCGTGTACGTACCATGTGTCCTAGCTGCACGCCCGCGCGGCCCGCCAGGTGGTGCACTAGCGCGTGGTAGTGTGTAGAGAACACGGCGCGGCAGCCGCGCGCCGCTAATTCGTCGCACACACCCGACGCGATCGCCGTGCCGTCGTACGTAGACGTGCCACGCCCTACATGACAAACTCGTCAAATTCTGGGTCTAGTGTTCTTACATTAGAGTGATTGCTTTATCATAAGATGAGTTTCTTGTCCACGATTCCATCATAAGGTGTGTAAGACGGATTTTTTTATTCCATTATACGAAGGGGTCGGTGTAATAGAATAAAAAAATCTGTCTCAAAGGAACCTCTCATATTTCTTTGAAGCACTAACCGTTAATTATGAGGTTATTTATCCATGTATTAGATGGAATCCCGTGAAGGTTTATGGAGGTCGCTAGTCACAAAAAAAGTCTGTTAATTAAGAGGCACACAAGTTATGCCGTTCACCATTCACCCGCACATACCCAGCTCATCTAACAGCACCAGCGAGTGTTCCGTCGCGTGTCGCACGATGGCGGCCGTCTCGTTCATCTCAACCAGGAATGTGGACTGTCCCGCGAGGATGTCGTCCGCAGCGCCCAGCCGCGTGAACACGCGGTCCACGAGGCTGAGCCGGCAGCGGCGCGCCGGCACGTAGCTGCCCTGTGGATATGTAGGTGTCTCCTTCTTATATATGATGAGAGATAGAGACACAAATAGATACGAAAACACTCGGACCGACTGTCCTGCATGGATGTTGTCCGCCGCGCGTTTGTTGACATTATATTACGTAATTATAAGCACTTATAACGCTCGGGCGAAAAATTAAATCATAATTATTTTTGTATGAATAAAATAAAAAAGCGAATTATGAGAAGTCGTAGAACAAATGATGTTTTAAAAGATGTTATCTATCTATATCCGAGAGCTTGCTAGTGTTTTAAAAATAACCCTGTATACAAAAATACGCGGTCCGCAAAACTGAGCAGGCATCGGCGAGCGGACACGTAGCTGCCCTGTGGTGACATAGGTTTCAAGCGCAATAGTAACAGTATCTCTTTCTCATACATAATGAGAGACTGAGACATAAAAAGATACAAGTATTTGACATTAGCTAAATGTCAGTTTAAAATACATTAATAAAATGTTATATTACAGGCAAAGGCACTACACAGTTACAATGCCACTGATGACGTCCTCACTCCAAAGCCAGCGAAATTTAAAATAATTAATAAAAAAAATAATGACAACGAAAAAATTAAAACTGTTCAAATTAGTTTCTTAGAATGGTCTATATTTACTAAATCTAGAGTAAAAATAGGTGTGAAAAAAAATGTGCAATGCCCATTGCACCCGGTATAGTTACTACACATATGCCCCAAACAGATTAACTTTATCCAAGCATTAACCTAGTATTAAACTGACAGAGATCTGTCAAATTCCACAATTCTTATGTTTGATAATATGGAATTTGACAGATGTCAGTTTAATACTAGGTTAATGCTTGGATAATGTTATTCTGTTTATTAACTAGGGGGAAGATGCTCACCAGGTGCGCCAGTACTGTGAGCAGGCCCAGCTGCCTCATGAGCGTGGACTTGCCGCCCATGTTGGGCCCCGTCAGCAGCAGCAGCCGCCCCTCCCCGTCCAGCCGAGTGTCGTTGGGTATGAAGTCTTCTACGGAGATGCACGGATGACGACCCTCCTCGATTTCCACGTAGGGCTGGAAAGCAATAAACTCTAATAAAGGATCTGGCATTCGTTCTAGGTTTATCGGGACGGCATAATATTGGTGGTGCCTCTTGGTGATGATATCAGAATTCTCATAATACTAAACTGCAATTAATTTCGCATGCCATCCCTATTTTTGGCAAAAAAAGAAGAAGGATAAAACTACTAGCGACATCTATATTGTAGTAACAGACTTATGTCGACTGTCTTGTTGCTAGCTTGTAAAGCTTAACTGTCATATTCATTTCTCAATCTCTTTTGAGTTCGCAATTTAACTTTTATAATTTTCATATTGTCACCAACGCGCGTAAGAAATACAAGTTGAAATATTCGGTATGGTATTATGAAACCACGACGCAAATGAGGTTTATATATTTAACTTAAATGCATGTGTCAAATGTACAGACTGTTAGGTCAGCTGAGGCGAGCCATGTTACTTTCTACGTATTACCTTCAACGCTCACGTACGCCACGTCAGCGTAGCACATGATCGACCTTGTCGAAATATTTGTTGCTTTTTTATAATACTAAGAGGCAAACGAGCAGCGGGAGCCTTTTCGTGACTAGTGACGCCCACAAGACATCTGCATAGAGGTTATTTAGATGGATAACATTTATTATTATACACCTCACGAAACACGACAGCACAGCTGTCACTTTACACAGGTATCGTGTAAGCGAGAAGCACCTCCCATGTCTTGCCGGCCCAATTCGCAACCCCTTACAAAATGT
This sequence comes from Calycopis cecrops, assembly GCA_001625245.1. Taxonomy (NCBI): domain Eukaryota; kingdom Metazoa; phylum Arthropoda; class Insecta; order Lepidoptera; family Lycaenidae; genus Calycopis; species Calycopis cecrops. The sequence continues at coordinate 200,920 of LUGF01041910.1, forward strand.
GTTGCATGTCGCATTACATACCTCCTCCCCCTTGTCATAAGTGACATCCGGGATACAAACATCCCCACTCTGCTGCCGTGCGAACTCGACCAGGGCCAGTATAACGTCCAACGTCGCGACGCACTGCACCGCCGCCGCCCACTGGCCGTAGTGCGACGAGAACTTCTCGAATATCCTGCGGCTGAGGTCCTTTAGCACGTTCCGCTTTTGTTCCTCTGCCGATATCATGCGCTCTAGGTATTGCTGCAAGTTATATGGTGGAATCCGGTTATATTAATTTGGGATACTGACTGTTTACTCTCAATATATTTTAGAAAATGTTTTGTATGTACGAAAGAATATTATTGAATTCAATGCCAAAAGTGCTAATCATGATAGAAATACTAGGAACAGGCACAAACTAGAAGTACCATATCATAGACTGAGCAGAGTAAAGAATTCCTTTAGGGGCCAATGTATACGCCTCTACAATAAGATCTCAGAAAGCGTTCAAAAACTCTCAATCAACAAATTTAAAAAAGTAGTTAAAGAACGCTTGTGTGGCAAGGGATATTACAAAGTAATAGATTTTATGACAGATACCACACCTTGGGAATAGTATGCTCCTCCCAGGCTACTTCTATACAAAAGTAAATGTAAATTATATTTTTTATTGTATGTAATTAAGAATGTATTAGTTTTTTTATGTATATATTTTTAGATAAATCTCTAATAAGGCCCGCTGAATTTGTTTCGCCGGTTCTTCTCAGGACATGTCTAGGGTTGAACCGGTGGTAGATGTAATTTTTGACGTTCAAAAAGCAATTTTTCAAATTCTATTTTGAATAAAAATGTTTTGATTTTGATTTGATTTTGATTGATTTCGAAGGGAATGAACACGTCATACGAAACGGACATTACACTAAACATTATTTTTCAAAAGCCCACGCACGTTCTTACTTCACCGCCGAGACCTCTCACTTATAACGCCGGTGTCAAACGACAGCAATATCCAAAACGTAAGAGTCCAGTGGGTTATTGGTGAAATATATCCTGCCAATGCAAGGCGTCTTCAGTCCTCGAAACGCCAAACTGCCTTGTACTAAATAAGCTAACTTTACGCCCTAATGGACGCCTAGACAGATGTCATAGCGGGTCTCTGTTCGCTTTTAGAAGCAGTTTGACTTAATTTCCACATTAATCTGACATTACTGTAAATTTCTTAGTATCAGCGAAACTTACCTTCGTCTCATCGGTAGAGAACCTCTTGTACCCCTTCCTGGCGCCCTCTAGGTTGTACTCAGGCCCGGCGCGCGCCGCCGCCGTCAGAGATACCTCCAGCTGGTACCTCTTCTTGTCCGAGCCCACGTACGCCACCTGGTGAATTAAGTGGAAACTTAATTAGCGGTGTTAGGTCAGGGAAATTTAAGTTCGCGTCATCAGCATGCCACGTAGCACAGGAAAGAGGAACACAGTGTGTGCTAGTAAAGACAAGTCATTGTTACTTAAAAGTAATTTTTAACATATAATGGCCAACAAAAATTCGGAGACGCCTATAAACATCCGTATACGGTTATAAAGACGTCTTACGGTGGCCTTAAAATGGGCCAAAGGCTCCACTCAGACTTAGAATTTCAATAGCATAGTAGTCACTTTACGGATATATCTTGTAAGCACAAGGGACCTATGGGGGCTAAGTGTCCATTTATAGCATAGCAAATAGTCCAGTAACTTCTTAAATGATAATAAAAGTTCCTGACCGAATTTCGACTACAACTAACTAATTTGCACAGGGCATATTAAAGGCACAAGTCAAGTGTACAACTACACAAGTGCTCTGCTCCCTCACTCTCCTATTCCAATGGGACGGAAGTTCGACACCGGAGAGGCATATTTGTTGTTACTTTAAAAATAAAATATCGACCTGCAATTTTGGGCTAAACGGCTAACTTTAAAAATCTCCAACGGTTTGTAAAAAGCAAATTCACTAACCGCGACAGCATAGCATAACCTTACCCGACATTTAAAGAACTTCTCCTGTTCCTTGAGATACTCCTTCAGTTCCTCCTCAATCTCCGCTATGAGCTCTATCGTGGAGTCGTACTCCTGGTCCACTCCCTGGCTGGGGAGAATAACTCCCTCCTTCTCTGCTTCCTTCTGATTGAAGGCCTCCTGTAACACATTTATATAATATTATATTTTTGAAGTGTAAACTTCTTTAGTGGCGTTACAATTTATTATTATTTCGATTAAAAAATGCGTGACTCGGAAACAAAGAACTGTCACAGTGCTCAATCAATGTCACATATGAAAATATTGTACGAAATTATAAAAACTATTTTGTAGGGAGGGATGCGTTGGCATCTGTTTATCTCTGTGCGGATGTCTATGGGCGTCGGTAGTCATGAAAATGGCTCCGACTGCTCCTCACAATAAAAACCTATACCATAAAAAAGCAAAAATTGCCTCGATTGTCATTAGAATTTGAAAAAGAAGAATTGCCATTAGTAATCAGAATTCAATTCTAAAACCCGGAGTGGAGTACCTGGAAATGTTTTATGAGCGAAAGATACGTCGCCTTATCAGCCAATCATGGCAACTCTTAGAGCCACAGCACACATGCGAATTTTAGACTCTCTGCGACCGGTCACAGTAGAGTCGTGCGTCTCTCGCGACTGCATTTAGACGTTAATTGACATAGCTTAGCAACTAAGTCGCCGTGTCTGACATCATGAAGTGTGCGCCCCCCACGTCTAGTAGCTGCCTTCAGCTTCTAAAAAGCGTCTAAGGGTCAGCGCAGACAGAGAGGAATAATCCTCGCGCGGTCTCGGGTATTTTCTTTACGGATCGCGTATGCTCGAGCATGCGCGCGACCTCGCGAGCATGCGCGCGACATCGCGAGCCTGTGCGAGTAAACCGTTCTGGGTTACCACTCTACAGTAAACATGCCAGTTTGTCTCGAAACTTCTTCAACGATGGTGGATTGTTTTGTGGTTGATTTGTGGTGATTATAATTGTGCTTTTGGCGGAAGAAGAAGAAATGGAAGAACATGTTAATAAAATAAGGCGTCAGAAAGTCAGACGAAGAATATGGGCCGAGGAATGTTGGCAAGAAAGATGCATTTTTGGTGAATTTAATACACTGTGTACGACTTTACCATCGAAAGGAGTTTTGTTTTACGATTATTATAAAATGGACTGGGAAAAATTTAGAATGCTTGCGGACATGTTACGTCCATATATTCTAAAGAAGACCACTAATTATCGTTCAACTATTTCTGTTGAGGAACGCTTAACTATATGTTTAAGGTGTGACAACACAGAAGGAACACGTACGACGCGGGCGCCGACTCGACGCCGCGCGGGGATTTCCGCGCATCTCCAAGGACGCGCGGGGATTCCCGCGCATCTCCGAGGACGCGCGAGCATTTTTTGTCAGGTTCAAGCATTTATGCACTTTATTGCCATAAATTTAAAGTTTATTTTTAATTGCGTTAATAAAATCCTCTCCGCTGCGCTCCTTTCTGTCTGCGCTGACCCTTAGTCGCCGGTCGCCGATGCTAAAAGTCACGTCTTGCTGTCACCCTTACTATTACATGAAGAACCTCTTTTGAAATACTGTTTATTGAAAAAGCTTGCCTTAAAGAACTTCAACGTATTCCTATAGTCTGGATACCGTCCGTCCGGTGCAAAGCTACACAGACTCCGCAGTAGCGGCGACTTCACGCCGGAGAACAGATCTACCAGCCCCAGCGCCGCCGAGTAGCCGTTCAACACCGCTATGAAGTCAAGCACCTTGCGCTTGCTGTACGTTCGCTCTTCGTAGAATATAGCGCGCGAGTCCGGGTGGCACTTGGAACGCTGTAGGTTGCCTAGTGTGTGGACCCTGAAAAGAGAACAAAATAAATGAAGCTGTTCTTAATTTAAAATCAGATTCTTATTCAACACAAGTTTAATATTAGCACAGATATTGAAAGATCTGGCAAAACAAACTCAGAGGTACTTGATTTTTAAATTGCATGACACATAAAATCATTTTTATGTTAGCTCAGTTAATTTATATGCGGTGATTTTTAATTCGTTTTCGAATAGAAAATTTTTAATTCTATATCAATAATGTAAGCTATGTAAATAGTTAGTTTAATAAAATAGGATTTTTAAAGTCGATATTCATGTACATAGAACATAGAAAAAGTGAGAACCAATGGTAACGCCATACAATTGTACGTACTACAAAAGCTTAGTTACGTATAATACAAAATTAAATTCGCCAATTGGTACAAAGTATACTTATGCTCCTCATTGGCCAATCACAGCATTCCACATAAGCGTAATGGTCATGTCATATCCAGACATGTCAGAAATGCAATGCAACAACTAAAGTTCTAAAAACTCATGGACAGAAAATTAAGAGACACTAGTGTTCACGCTAGAGCGTGACGAAGAATCTAATTAACAAGTGGGAGAGAGACGGACGAACTGCAATCGCCTTATATGGTAATGGGCTTGTTTTTGGTTCGGGACGTATTTTCGTCACGGTGCCCGTTTCCATGGAAACCCAGCGCAACACCGGTTCACCAGCGAGCGGCCATTCCGTTCCCTGTTTTTGGCTCGCTTGCACCCCTGCATGTATGCTTCTGCGCAGACAGTTTTTACCAGTGTTTTCCAGTGCTTATTGTGCTCAAGTTAATTTATTAATGCTGCTAAACCTATACTTAAACTAGAATTGCTTTATCGGCTCAAATTAAACAATAGCTTATTGTGTGGTGTGGTGTGTTCGAGAGACGCGGCACTGCGCTTGGACATCAGGTGAGTCAGCTTTCCTAATTCCATATCGCGTTATCTCCGCACTTCTAGAGACGACAGCAGTCCCAGCGTCGTCAACTAGTTTAAAAAGTGCAGGTTTGTGCGTTGAGTGCAGCGATCATATTGCGGAGATCGTACCTATAAAGTTTAAAAGAGATCGTAAGAGATGACGGAGTCAATCAGTGTCGGCATTCGGCAACGTATATGATGAACGCTGTCGAACTTATAATCGACAGTGTTAGATAATAATATTATCAGCACACCCAATGGAACAGCAGTCTGGACCGAGAGAAGAGTGACTCACTTGGCCAGCAGTCGCTCCAGGTCCGGCAGAGAGGTGAGTACGGTCTTGGCGTCCTGGCACAGCGCCTGGTCTGCGAGGAGCAGCCGCACGGCCGCCTGCC
>LUGF01041910.1:222277-239846 GCA_001625245.1 Calycopis cecrops
GACTCACCAGCACAGGCGGGTAGTGCGCTAACGTAGTGAGCAGGCGCGACGAGTGCTTGTCGTCGTCGAACTCTCCCAGCTGGAACTGCCCTATGGACGTGTCCACGAAGCACACGCCGTACCTGCTGCGACCGCTGCTCTCCTGGTATTACATAATCACTTTTATAATCTGTATATTTTGTATGTATGTGTAGTAGAGACTACATAATATGTGTAGAAATATGAACAAGGTTGTTAATTTTTGTCAATTTCATTAGCATGCTAATTTTGATATCAAGCATGCTATGCTAGGATTTTTATTTTAACCATAAAGAAGTATATTTGCGTTAATTCATAGCAATAGCAGACAGTAAGCGCTGCTAGGCGATGTACCGCGTTAACTCGCTTAATTCATGATGATAGCAGCGGCACTCGAAATTAGACGATACATGATTTCGAGCGATCATCATTTCATGCAAATCTTAGTAATATTATTAATGCGAAAGTTTGTATGTTTGTTTGTTCGTTACTCTTTCACGCAAAAATTTCTAAACTAATTTTCATGAAATTTGGCACACATAGAAAGTAACTTGATTAATATAGTATAGTTTTTATCCCGAAAAAAATGTTCCTATGATGCCATGGGATGATTTTCTATTTTCCACGGGATCGAAATTTACGCGGGTGAAACCGCTGGGCGCAGCTACAGCCCATCCAAGTTACTCTTTATGCGTGTACCAAATCTCATGAAAATCGGATCAGCAGTTTTTGCGTGAAAGAGTAACTAACAAACAAACATACATACATACAAACTTCGCATTAATACTATTAGTAGGATGAGCAGATAACAGATATAAAAAGAGTAAGAAAAAATATATGTAGAAACTACCGTATACATTGGAATACGCTAGTTTAGTTATTGACACACCTCCTCGACAAGTCCCATCATGTACAGGGCTCCGCTGTCGGCCGGGCCGGGCTCCTGCAGCCCGCAGGCCTGCGCCCCCCGCACCGATAGCTGACACACCTCGCGTCGCACCACCTTGTCGTACTTGCTCGTCGTGCCCACTGGTATATTATAGAAAAAGTTAGTTATGAGCAGGATATTTTGTGGAAGCACGCCAAGAACGGGTACCAAAAATTATTCTTTGAAAGACTTAAGACCTAGTTTCCAGAATTAGTGTACATTTGACGACCGGGCTGGCGCTGTGGTACAGGGCTCGGATAAGCGGAGCATGTTGCGCCAGGGGTCGCGGGTTCGAATCCCGCCTAGGTCATGGATGTTTATCTATGTATTATATGTATTTCTATAATGAAAATCTTAAATATATAATATTTCTAAATTTATAAAACGGATCGTAATTTTACGCCGTGATCATGACGTATGGTACTCCCGAGGGAGAGGTCTCTATCTAGCAGTTTCGCGCTCTCGCTTACACTTGCTCGGCGGGGCGTGATAATGAATCATGAATTCGTCCATGCAGCCGGCGTTCATTAATAAGTCGTTATCGCGCCAATAGCCTGGTTATAACGACTTTCTTTTATTTTTTTTACAGTATCTCATCGCATGGCCGCCATATTTTCCCGATATTTCTTATAGCCCTCACGGGCTCCTCAATTTATTTTTTCGTCTACCTGACGCATATCACAATACTCTTGATGCTGCAGGATGAGAAAGAGCATTCCTCTTTCTTAAAGGCCACGCAACGCGTCTGCAAGACACCTAGTTTTGCGGATGTCTATGGGCGGCGGTAGTCACTAACGAGCAGGTGCACATTGGCCATCACAAAAAAAAATGAGCTGAGTCAAGCGAGAGAGTACGCAATCGCCCGCCTCAGCCTGCCTTATAGTCTGTATATTTGTTGACATATTCAATTTGTGTTACGTACTTTGTTTGCACCTCTCCTGCATCATATCCGGTGTTTCAGTCTGCTCGACCCTGGCCACCTTGTACCCTTTGGACACGAGCGTGGCTGCCATACGAGCATAGGCACTCTCGGGGAAGCCCGAGTGAGCGAAATCACCCTGAAAATATTGATCATAGTTAATAATAGTTTCCATGAAAATAGTTAGCCTGATACATGGCTAATTTGAGATCAACAAATCATAATTTCAACAAATTTATAATAAATAGGTTTCTTATGTCGTTGATACACTAGATCAGGGGTTCCCAATCTTTTTCAGCTAGCGGCGCAGTTTCAAGTTTAGTATTTTGTCACGTCGCCCTACCTACCCTAAATCACGTTTGTGTAATTTCGGTAGAAAAGTTTTATTAGGCTACTTCTTTACCGAACCCAAAAAGGAATTCGCGAATATACTATGTGGATCGACTCACGGCGGCGCCCCTCTTTACTTTCTACGGCGCACACTTTGGGAACCCCTGCACTAGATCAATAGGAGATACTCTAAAAAATACACAATTCACTGTGCGATATAATAATGTAGAGCCATGCAGCACTGTATCGGATTTGGTTAAGCTACAGAATAAATCATTTTCATTTCACTTAACAAAAGTTAACCAACCTTCATGTACGAGAAGCCCAACTCATTGACACCGACGGCTGCATCCATGTGATACAGTTCATAGAATTTACCAACTTTAAAGAACAGAACACAGTCGTAGTACGCAGATTTCATTTCCCACCACTGTCGATGTGCCTGCAAGTACAATATAAAAATTGTGTGTATCAGCTTCATTTTATATGAAAAGATTTGGTGAAATTGTGCACATGCTAAGGCAATCAATTGAAATATGTAATAGATATTTCACCAATCTAAACGGAAGTAATTGATTGATTTCTTACAGGTGTTTGTGATTTGTAAAACTCAGCTGGTACATAAAGTGTAGTAGGATCATATTCTGGGTCGTCTGGTCTGCGTCTCTTAGCATCCCGGATCTTGTCGGGCTTCAACCAGTCCAGTTTACAGTGGACCCAGTTTCCGTCATCGGCTACAACAGACTCATTTTGAGGCTCGGATTTTATCTGAATTCTGCAAGCAAAATTGTATATTCATAAGCATGTTGCACACATGAAAAAGAAATACACCCCCATAGTTCCTATCCATTATTTATTTTCAGAACTTATAACTATCATTGCATGACATGCCTAATGCGATAGCACCATTAACATTATATTTTTCCTTCAAACTGATTTTAGAATTGGAAATGGATTGTATAGGAATTTGACAACCCCACTGGCGCATTTTAATTTCTAAGTAATCTATATAAACTTCAACACTCTATTTCACCCCCTTAGAGATTGAATTTCTAAATATCCTTTCTTAGCGGATGCCTATGTCATAGCATCTACCTACATGCGAAAGTTCAGCCCGATCCATCCAGTAGTTAGGGTTGTACGTTAATAGATGACTATGTCATCTTGGAGTTTTATATAATATATAGATTTTTCACAACATAGTGGAGAAAAAGCAGCAGTAGCTTTGATAAATAAGACTATTACTCAGACTTATTTAGACTTAAAATATTATTTACTCAAATATGAAATGTACAATATAACTAACAAAGTCAAATCGAAAAATAATCATACTTATCCTTAGGTGGATTCTTCTTGACTTTGTTACTTTTAGGAGAATCAATTGGTTCATATTTAAAACTTTCTTGCAGTTTCTGGTTAATAGTAGTTTGTGGTTTGGGACTTTCTATTGTGTTATCTGCTGAAATAGAAATAGCACATGGTAAGTTTTTCGTTACATCTACATCTACTTCGTTACTACATCGTTACATCTACTTGGTATATATATATTTGGTAATATTGGTAAATATTGGGCTATTATTACTGTGAAACTTTGTTAATCTAGATATGGTATAATCCAAAACAAGTCGGTCACAGTCTCTAAAAATTTAAAGGATTCAATTTGCATGGTGGCTGACAGGTGATTATTACTCTTTTTAGCATGGAAGATACATAAATTGCTAAGTGTATAAGTTAATAGAGAAAAACTGTATGTGTACATGATAAAGAAAAGAATCAGGGAATTGTAAGTATTTTTTCTTCCTTAAAGAAGGGACTCTTTCATTTCAAAACTGATATAAGTAATATACTATTGTGTTTGTGTGCAAGTAAACTTGTATACCTATATAAACATAATGTGTGTATATAAAGGGGGAAATAGTTGGTAGCCTTTTAGTGAGTACCAATGTTGACGAACCGCATTGAGGTTATGCAGAAAAGTTGCCTCCATTCTGCCTTTTCTTCAAATGACACCAGAAACTAATACACAGCACAAAACATAACAGTATTTCTATCATTCTAAGGTGTCTTATCCAGTAAGTGAAGGGTACCAGGGTTGTGCCAGCCTCATTAGCTGCAATGTAACACTGGTACTATCATCAGAACAAACTCCTAGCATTGCTTAACCATTTTACCTTTGTTCTCCACATCTGAATCATCTGACTCCACAGGGTTGGGCCTGATTCGTTTCCTCTTTTTCATGGTAATGGGCATTTCATCATCACTATCACTACCATTAGCAGGTTCAGGCGACGGAGATGGCCTTTCCCTTTTAAAATCTAAAATTAATTAATGAAAATTGCATAAATATATTTGATGTGTTTCATTAAAATATTCTAAAGGGCACAAAAAAGACATTAATAACATGACATTGGATTACTGTAATAAGTGAGACAAACTTTAAGCTAAAAATTTAGCATTAATTTGGAAATGTAATAAACCAGTACGAAAACTGATTATGTCAGATTCTTATTGAATTTATTTTTCAGGTTTACATTCAATATTATTCAAGGACGATATAGTAGAGGTAGCAGGAGAGGACTGGATGTTAGTCGCAAAAAACAAGGAGTGGAAAATGATGACTTTTACCCTAAGAGGGAACATTCTAAAAATTTAAATATCAAGCAAAACAAACTGTAATGCATTAATTTAAGAATGTTAAGAAAGCTTTAATAATTATAATAATAATAATTGTTCAAGGACTAACCACATGAACTTACTTAGGGAATTTTGGTGTAATTTTGAATATCCTCCAGTTGACAGTTACTATTAGACAAGTATAAGCTTAGCTTATCTAGGTTTTTTTTATGGTATAAGGGAGCAAACGAGCATTTTGATGACTACCGACGCTCATACACGCAGATGCACTACCCTTCATTATCCTCCCACCTCCATGGGCCATGGATTAGGAAACATTCTTGAATATTTTTTTTCAGTCATAGAATCATAATTGCTATAAGAATGTCTGGCAGAAACCATACAACTATCAAAGCTGTAAGCGAGAGGTACTTCCCCGGTCGTGCCGGCCCAATTCCGCTGCATGCAAGCATGTAGTGTGGCACTACCTCTTATTTTTTGGTTTTCACTAAAACTACTATAAGATAGTATTATTGTGGTTGTTAAGTCCATAAGTAAACTTGACGATGTACAACATGGTTCAATATACTATTAAACAGTGTAGATAGAGGAAATAAATGGAAATCACAAAACACATATACAATAAACTGTGAAATGTGAACATGCAGGACAATGGTAAGGTTCCTTAGAGGAATCTGTTCCTCAGATCCACAGGAATTGAAAAAGGTGCAGTCGTAATAGCGTGTGATTACTTACTAATAACTTTTTTCTCATTATTTGATTTATTTAAATTATTCTTGTTAGATTCTTCTTTTTTTTTATTACTTGGAGGAGTTTTCGTAAAATAGTTAAAAAGAGTATTAGCGCTTCCAACGCTATTTCGTTTAGACATTCTGGCTCGGGTTTAGAATCGTTTCGCACGAATTTCGACTTGAGGGTTTGGTGGGAGGAAGAGGGGGGGCTCCCTAACCCTCCCTTATCAGTCGCAATACAAGGTAATGCTTCCTTTTTGAAAAAAAAAAAAAATAAATTCTATAGAACTGTTCTCAATTTATGGATTTTGACACGAATTTCAGCCAAAGGGTCTATGCCGATCCACTAGACTCGCTCGCTTCGCTCGCTAGTTATGTATAAACATACTCTAACCTAACCTAACCAAAAAGTAGAACACTAAAAATCATATTTTAGCAACATACATTTGTTTGCAGTTTCATTACAATTTAATGCTATAAAAAAATAGGTTGTCTTGAGAGAGATAGTTACCTGCAGATACTTTTGCACTAAACTAAAAACTTCGAATCCGTGGAAGGTCTAGACTCTAGATTCTACCGTCTAGCCACACACTTAAAAATTAAACACATAATTATCTCGAATACACATAAACTCGGCCAAAATAAAATAGCGCGTATTTGTCTGCCAATAAAATAGTGCGTATTTGTCTTTTGGCGCCAATTTTTTTTTTTAATTCATATAAAAAAAGGTTAAAGATTCTTCTGAGAGTCTTCTGAATTTGAATATTCTCTTGGGTTGAAAACAATTAGCGACTTGTTTGACGATGTTTATAAATTGTAACTTCTAAAAGTTTTTATGTTTTTAAACAATAAATATTATTTACAGATTTTGTTTTATTTGTATAACCCTCCCCCTATGCCTATAAATGGTTTGGTTAGGTTATGTTAGACTATGTTATAAGTTCAGCGAGCGAGCGAAGCGAGTGAGCCAAGTGGATCGTCAAATTCTAATTGGCCTAGGCCGAGCACTTGAGAAAAATTAACAATTTTTTATTGCTTTTGAAAAAAACTTTTTATGAACTATGGCTCCATCACTATTTAATATTAACTTACTTGTCCTATACCTACTAAATACTTGTTTGTATTCAGATTATGTTTTACAAAATGCCCTTTACTAAGTAAAATTGCGTTATTCCAAAATTAACTCCCTATAGCCCCCCAATTTACAGAAAATATTCAAATTAAGATCTTTAACCTTTTGTAATATGAATTAAAAAAAAAATTGGCGCCATTATTCTATGTGCAAATGGCAAGACAAATACGCGCTATTTTATTTTGGCCGAGTTTACGTGTAATATGTGATTTCGAGATAATTATGTGTTTGATTTTTAAGTGTGTGGCTAGACCTTCCACGGATTCGAAGTTTAGTGCAAAAGTAGCAGGTAATTATTTCTTTCAAGACAACCTAATTTTTATAGCATTAAATTGTAAAGAAACTATAAACAAATGAATGTTGATAAAATATGATTTTTATTGTACAAATTTTTGGTTAGGTTAGGTTAGACTATGTTTATACATAACGAGCGAGCGAAGCGAGCGAGTCTTGTGGATCGGCATAGACCCTATGGCTGAAATTCGTGTCAAAATCCAAAAATTGAGAACAGTTCTATAGAATTTATTTTTCTTTTTTTTTCAAAAAGGAGGCATTACCTTGTATTGCGACTGATATGGGAGGGTTAGGGAGCCTCCCCCCTTCCTCCCACCAGACCCTTGCGCCGAAATTCGTGCGAAACGATTCTAAACCTTAACCGACATTCTTGTGACTATATGTGAATCTGATTTATAAAAAATTTAGTTACTTTCATTAAAATATTATACCGGTGAAATTGCTAATTGCTAAACAAAATATCTCAAATTACGTACAAAACGAGACAATGTTTTGGCGCAAATTTTAAACACACATGTCAAGTGTCAAAATCAAGCAAATATATTTTTAATTAAATTGCATCGGATTAGATCATCACTTATCAGCCGAATTTGTAAATCCTATTAACAATTATTATAAAAAATGTGAAAATTTGTATCATCATCATTATCTTGTACCAACAATAAATTACGCAGGTCACAGATGTAAGGATTGGGCCAACAAAGTGTGATTACACCGCTCACAGGCGTAGCCGTGGGCCAAGTTTAATTGAAATTTCCATCCAAATTTCGGTTAAACGTGCTAAAAATTATGGGAACGCGAGTTGAATAATTATGAAATTCGTGTGACATTCTCTTGGCCTTTACTCCTTGAAAACAAACGTGATTCTGAAAATACGCAAGCCAATACGAAAATAAGCGCTTCGAAATGTTACGCTCAGTTATTCTTGACCAAGCTTTTTATATGTAACGTAATACCATGAAGTTATAGCTATGCCGTCGCGTTTCATGAGGCTTGTGAGTTTCCCGTAGCCCTTAGAAGGGAAGGAGATCATCATGCATAGCAATCATGCGGATGTCCAAATTTCAGTGGGTTTAAATTCAGAAATAGGCTAGGCGATACACATTCGGTTTGTAACATTACTTTTTTTAAAGCAATGTTTGCCAGATCCAATTTTCATTGTTTTCAGACTTCAGTTTTACTTTAGGTGTACAGGAGGGAGGTGGGGGAGGGGGTGTTAAAGAGAGCACCGTGTAAGTATAGTCTCTATGCGAATGTTTATGGGCCTCAGTAGTCGTCATGAGTGTCCGAACGCTCTTTTGACTTTATGCTATAAATCAAAAGGCAATTTGGTACAATATGCATACATGCGGATACACGGATACAATAAGTTATACCAACATTTTATTTATATTAGGTTTATTATATTCCGCTCTGTTACAGTGCGCTCTTAAAAGAATTTGAATTATAAGCTATATTTAGATAAATATAAATTTATAAAATTACAAATTTCGGTGTAAACGTGTCAACGACAGTAATAAACTATAAACCATACCAGCGTATAATGTGGAATGTTCCAAAAACGTAAATACTATTTAGTTAGTTTTCTTTAAATAATAACAAATACATCAATAACTTCACAGTCCAAAAGCTATTATTATGATTCCACGCTTACTTAAAAATATTTCGTATTGCTGTTGTAGTTTTAAATACAGTAATAGTAATATAAATTGCTTTAAAATTATTACATATTATTTACTACATATAATGTCTAATAACTATGCGAATATATAATTATATACTTGTGCGATTTACAACGCAACACAAAACACTTACATATTTCTAAGTAAATGCATGACATTCCTATTACAGTTGACAAATATAACTAAAATATGTTTTAGGTTAAAAATATTACATACTTTTATTTTTGTGGCATTCCATCTCTCGTAGATGTATGAACATGTAATATTCAGTCGCCATATGCCATGTAATAATAAAAACAAATATAATTCTGACTAAAGTTGACGATAAACAAAAATTCCTATAATGCCAATTATTTAAAAAATCACAACTTGTAAATTTTTTACCAAAAAATAAAATAAAATTTAATTAATAAAATAAACTATGTTACCTATAAACAAAGTAAATATTTAATACACTAACCAGACATGTACTACAATCTGTAAATGAACTTTTCCGTATACACAACTATGTTGTTCAGGTACAGATATTTTGTACAAAAAGGCAATCTCATTTCTTTGTTGACAGTTGTAATTTCTCTCATTTTTATAACCAAAAAAATTACTGTGCTGTTGGCAAATCAACATCAGCGGAAGACAAAAAAAACTAAATACATTGCAACTGTCAAAATTACAAAATAACCAGCTGTCAGCGTGTGTCAAACTTAAATTATGGCGTTACTGGGGTATAGTTGCACTCTCCCTTAAATAGTTGGGTCAACATAAAATTGGAAAAACCGTTAGATATCTAGCTATATCATAACCTATAGAATAATTGCGATATAATTCACTTCTCCGACAAACTGATTATTTTTTAGTTCACAATCTCGCGAGAAATTATAGATTATTTTCTAAAATAATCTGTTAAAGTGTTACACACCACAATTATTCGATAGATAGTTCTAGTTACATGTTTATCGGTTTTTGCAATGTCACTGTGACAGTTATAACTTAAATCAGTCTACATAATTATCTGTGGTTCGGGCACAGATAGCGCGATGGACTTGTGCGGTAGGACCTGGCCGCCGTTGACGTATAGCTCGTCTTTGACAATCACGTCTTCCCCGAGGACAGTACAGTTCTCCATCCGCACCCATCTGCCCACGACTGACCGCCAGCCGACGATGCACCCGTCCAGCCATGCGTGTTGGCGAACGCATGCGCCGCGCAATATCGTGCTCCGTTTTATGCATGCGCCTGCAAATAAAAATTCACATAAAAAACAACTAACTTCTTAATATTGTCTTTTGTTTAGTGTTGTGCTAGCATTTGATTCCTAAAATGATCACTAGGGCGGCGAAAGTGCTGCCCCTATGTTTCGTGCACGTTCGCTATTATTAATATTAATTTGAATATTTCTCACCATCTTCGATGACTACATTGGGCCCGATGGTAACGTTGGGTCCTATCCGGCAGCCTTTTCCAATTTTGGCGGTGGGATCGATAAGGACGTTGCCAACCACGCCGTCACCTTCGTGAAGTTTGTCCGAGTTCTTCTGTCGTAAGCTGGTTAGATATAAACACATTCCTGTAGAAGAAAAAAAGTAGTTTTCAAGGAATATGTTTTACAAAGTTTTTTTTTATTATAGTGGAGATGAACGAGCAGAGGGAGACAATTTCATGACCACGCCCATAGACATCCGCATTGAGGCTATAGGTACAGATGCGTTGCCATCTTTCATCCTACTTCCTCCATAAACCACACTGACACACTGCAAGAAACTCACTTTACGCCAGTTAATCGTGTAAGCGAGAGGTACCTCCTCGGTCGTGCCGGCCAAGTTCGGCTACATGCAAGCAGCGCGGCACTACCTCTTTTTTATTTATGGTATAGGGGGCAAACGAGCAGTCGGAGCCATTTTCAGGACCACCGACGCCCATAGACATCCGCATAGAGGTTATACAGGTGCGCTGCCCTCCTTTCTCCTCCCATCTACATGGGCCACCGGCCACTTACACACTGCATGAAAAGCGACATCAAAACTGTCACTTTACGCCGGTGTTGCGTAAGCAAGAGGCACCTCCCCGGTCGTGCGGCGTGCCGGCCTAATTCGGCTGCATGCATGCATGCAGCGGCCAACATGGCACTACCTACTATTTTATTGTCTACTAGCTTCCGCCCGCGACTCCGTCCGCGAGGATGTCGGTCTTCGCGTGGATGGATTTATTTTTTTCTACGTATTTTTCCAGGATAAAAAGTATCCCATTTTATGCCCAGGATAATCTAATATATAAAATTCTCGTGTCACAGTTTTCGTTGCCATACTCCTCCGAAACGGCTTGACCGATTCTCATGAAATTTTGTGAGCATATTGAGTAGGTCTGAGAATCGGCCAACATCTATTTTTCATCCCGATATTTCCACGGGATCGAAAGTTACGCGGGTGAAACCGCGGGGCGCAGCTAGTAAGGTATAATTATACCAACTTTATTTATATATTTTATATATTATATATTCAATATTTTCAATGTACAGAATTGACCCTTCTACAGATTTATTATATGTATAGATTGATGAACTCCATCTGTTACATCAAACATTTACTTGCAAACAATGTTATGAACTAAATACTTAGAAATTGTAACAGAATAAAAAAGAAAAATAATACCTGTAAGGAAATCCTTAGGCTGTCCAACATCCATCCAAAACCCTTCTAGCTCCATAGCATACAGTTGACCTTCTTCGGCCATGAATGGGAAAACCTCTTTCTCTATAGATGTTGGTCTTAATTCTATCCTTTTTAAGACTGATGGGTTCAGTATATAAATACCTAGAAATAGAAACAAATCATTGTAACATTAAGTTAAGAACACAGTAATGTATAATTAATAATTCTTATTTAAATATTTTTTGCAGTGTACTTTTATAATATTATTTTAGGTGTGAAACAGCTATTGAGCGTTACTCCAGCATAACGCTTTAAATTGCTTTTGTCTCTGTGTGCAAGATTTCACTTTCATTCATTCATTTTGGTTCTTAAGGAGAAAATTGCAGTGGTCTAAGGGAACCGTCCCTTACACGACTACAGTTTTCCTGAAGACCATTAAGGATGGATTAAAGGATTGAGTCAATAATTTATAATAAATGGTAAATCAAAAGAAACCGTAATAAAAAAATTATACACTCGTAATAACATATTACAATATTATCTTAAACAAACAGTTGATAGGAAATATGCATAATGCACAATTTTAATTGGCAATATCCATATCAAATTAAAGGATATTTTTGTCGTGTTTTTTATTATTGTTATGTAATTGTAATATAAAGCTTGCATGCATGCGATGCATTGTGTATGCATGCCTTTCAGATAGGAGTGGGTTAAAAAAATCCTATGTATCAATTTTGAAAAAGTTTGGGTGTGTAATTAAGAACCACAACACACATGCTTCTTTTAGCATCGGCGATCGAATATTTTGCGACTGCATCTAAGATGGATCATGATTTTGCGGAATCGCGCGTTTTAGCGACAGCTCCAATTCTCGATGGGCACTACTGCGTTCAATATGCAAAAAGCGACAAAATCGCAGCGTTTGGCGTTTTAAATGTGCAGAGTCGCTGCATTCAGCTTCTACAAAGTGTTTAAATTGTCGATCGCCAATGCTAAAAGTAACATGTCTGCTGTTGTTCTAATACATACACAATCAGTGAAAATTAAAAACAATTAAACATTATTTATTTTGACACATCAATTTAAAAAACCTTAATAAACAAAATCATCTAATATATAAAATTCTCGTGTCACAGTTTTCGTTGCCATACTCCTCCGAAACGGCTTGACCGATTCTCATGAAATTTTGTGAGCATGTTGAGTAGGTCTGAGAATCGGCCAACATCTATTTTTCATCCCGATATTCCCACGGGATCGAAAGTTACGCGGGTGAAACCGCGGGGCGCAGCTAGTATTGATATAAAATTTAAATAAAAAAAATCATTTTTGTAACATAATAAAATTATATTAACAATAAAAATATGTATGCACTCATGACTTTGTCATTATATTTTTATGGGTTGGCCATGTTATCTAAAGTAGCATTTACATTAGGTTTTTATATTTATAATGGAACATTTATAATAAATGTTAGAGTAATATTTTTCTTTGTTTTTTAAGTTAGTCATGTAAAGTGGCTTAACTTATATTGCAAGTATGATTTTCTATTCTATTACTTTGGAAAAAATACTATTTAACAATTGAATATAATATAACAAAAATTAATTTTAATTACAAAAAATCAGCAATGAATGACAGAAGCAAGGCTCACTAATAATTTAGCAAGGGTCACTAATAATTTATGATTCAAATTATTCACATGTATCAAAGACGTACATACGTATGTAAGAGTACACATCTTAACATTAGATTCTTGGTTTCGGTATGGAATTTTTACAATATACATACCAGCATTTATTTTGTTTGAAATAAATTCCTGTGGTTTTTCAACAAAGCTCTCAATTTCACCATTCTCTTTGTAAACAACTACACCATATTTTGATGGTTCTTTTACTTTGGTCACCACAATCGTACCTTCCTAAAAAAAACAAATATGAAATATGAATATTCTACTTTCTGAAAAAAGCTAGTATATGAATTTGGATATAATTTAGAATAAAGAAGTGACAGTTGTACTGTCGCATTTCATGCAGTGTGTAAGTAGCCGGTGGCCCATGGAGATGGGAGGAGAAAGGAGGACAGCACATCTCTATAGCCTCTATGCGGATGTCTATGGGCGTTGGTAGTCATGATAATTGTTGCTGCACGTTTGCCTCCTGTACCATAAAAAAGAAATCATAGAATTTAAGTTACTAGTGATTATTACAATGATTTCATAATTTAGGGCTTTTGATAAGTGTTATCAGTTATTATGAAACACTGTATTAAATGTATGAAAAGTATAATTAGTATTTGCTAGAAGTTATGTTAAACATGTTGCAATGTTGAACATCTTAATATGTTACGCAAATCATTTATTTGAATGTAGTAGATATTTTGTTGCCTGATATATTAAGATATAGGTTGGAAAACTCACAAAACACATTTAATTCTATTTGTGTAGATTACCTGGAAAATTTTTATTGCTATACAGGACTTATGAACAATCTAGGAAATGGATAAAACTTTCTGATAACTACAATATTATCACCGACAATATATATAAAATCAAATTAGATAAATATGATAATATGATTTTAATGATAGATTATGCTAAAACAATTAATCAAACATTGTTTAATCTGTATCTATATTGATATATAACATTACTGATTTTGATACATTGAACTTAATATGTTTGATAAAATTTCACACACAATACATTCAAATATTTAGATGTTGTCATGTCTTGTAAATTGATGAATATCAAAGAATCAAAAAAGCATGACTCTTGTCAAATTCTGTATGTGTGCTATCAGTACAAGAAGGCAGACATTATAAAATGTTCATTGTTAGACAGGCTTTACAGGTATTTTTTTTAGTTTGACTAAATTTCACACTCATTTCAAACTTCTGATAATTTATCTAAAGATCCATTAGAATTTTTGAATGGGTAACTTAGAAACTGAAATACAAACCCAAAACTATATCTATTTTTTTAATGTATTTGTAAAGACAGATAGAAGCTAGGGAATGATATAATAATAATATCTATGGACATATCACACTAGGTCCTAGCCTAGTGTGTAGCCTAGCCCCGTGCTAAGTTCCATAAGGACTTGTGTTACAGGTACTAGACAACAGAAATATATTTAATATATTTTATAAATTTAATATGTTTAAGATATTTTTATATAAATACATATATATACATATATAAACATCCATGACCAAGGGGGAATTCGAACCCGTGACCCCTGGCGCAAGATGCACCGCTTATCCAAGCCTTGTACCTCTGCGCCAGCATGGTTTTCAAAAATGTTTAATTCCATGTGACTTATTTTGTTAATTTTTATTAACTTAGCTATTAGTATACAAAATATGTACAGCATACAAGAAATCTTACCTTTCCATGGTTACGATGGAATTTTGCAAGTTCCTTAAATGGGAATTCACAAATGACATCTGAATTGAGGACAAAAAAGGGTTCAGTGCTGGTGCTCAGTAGTTCTCTTGCTAATGCTAAAGGCCCTGCCGTACCAAGAGGCTCGGTTTCATGAGAAAATGTTAGTGAAACACCAAGTTTTGAGACCTGTTCAGTTAATTCCTTTTCCATGTCTTCAGCCCTATAGGATACTGCTAAAATTACCTAAAAATTATAAGGGTGGTAATTATTAAACTATAGAAAAACTCGATATAAAACACTTCTTGTATAAGTAATGGGAACCAGCCAGCCGGATTCAGATGGGGGCCAGGGTCTTGTAAGGCATAACGGCCTTAAGATCATTTTTTGTATCTATAAAAGGGGGGGCCTTTTCTCAACTCCAAGATCTGTAAGCCTCTGGCCCCGCCAGAGTTTAATCCAACGCTGAATCGAACGTAATAACCGGTAAAAGTTTAACAGAAATTATATGTTATTCTAACGTTAAAACTTACTTCTGTAACGCCTGCTTCTACTAACGCTTCTATTTGATGCATAAGTATAGGTTTATTGGCAAATTCCACAAGCGGTTTAGGTCTACTTAACGTTAATGGTCTAAGTCTAGTTCCATATCCTCCAACTAAGATAAGGGCACGTATTTCACCCAATTTTCTATCTGAATCGCACATTTTGTTTACTGTTATTTATTTCAAAATATATTTCAAATCCTTATCTAATACCAGATACGTGGCTTCCTTTGTATTATTATTATCGCAATAAAAATAAAGATGTAACAAACAATACTACTCGAAATCAAACACGTATGAGCTGTCAAATGTCAAAATTATAGAAGATTAGAGAACCGTAGACAGAAGAGATCATAATGACATTATTTCTTTTTAAATCTTTTATTTGTGCATCTCTAATTTAGACCAAAATTATCGGAATTTGTGAAAATATGTTATTTTTTTTCCATACGTTTAAAAGTTACGTTAATAAGATTCTGTTTCTTTTCTTTCCTTAAAAAAGTCCTTCGTAAAATATTTTGTTAAACTTGTACATGCTTACCTATCGCCTACTAACTAATCCCTACGTTTACGTTCTCTCTGATCATAGGGGTACGAGCCTTACAACTTAATGCATAAAATAATGGCATCACACATTCTGGCTCAGACCGCGGTCCGAGACAGACCTCTTACTACAATAGCTTGCTATTATAGTAAAGTCGCGTTAGGCGAACGTCTGCTCAGCGAAACAATAGAACTATAGTTTTTTTCAAAACTTAGTTTCGATTGTTCGCAGAGCTCTCTTTGTTTCACCGCTAGCGCGTTATCGCTAGTGGCGTCCGAATTTTTTGTGTCCGAATACACAAAAGTTCTCGTAACACGTGTGTTTTGTGTGAAGTGAAAGTGCCGCGTTTCCCCGTTTAAGCCCCTTGGCCAGTCGCGAATAATTTGTACCGCTGCAAATTATCGTTGTGTTGTGAATAGTAGTTTCGCGTTGTGTTTTAGTTTCCCCTGGAAACTCTAAATTCAGTGTGTAAGCGGATCTGTAAGTACACTTACTATTATCACACCCCCGCGCTTAGCGGGGTTCTTTACTCACCCGTCCCGCGTAAAGCGGGATGGACTAGAGTCTTTTGTGTGTTTTCCCTTGTCCGATTCTGAGTCAGAATGCCGTAAATTGACCCCTCTCATATATTAAATACCTCAGTCATGAGGGATTTATCCGACCAAGACATCCTCACGTTCTTGTCAGCTAAGCCCGAGGTTAAAGCCTCCATTAAAAAATTTATTCTAGATGCGTTAGCACAAACTCCCCTCCCAGGTATCTCCTCTCCTGAGGATGATTGTATTTTATTAGTTGTAGGCGAGTCCGCGCTCTCCAGGCCCTCCTCCCCAGTGAGTGTTAGTGCCCCCAACTCCCCGCTGTCCGATGTAGTCAGTGTGAGCCCCTCTTGTGCTTCCCTCCCGGCTTCCGAGGCCGGGTCGGCGGACGTAGCCTCCCCAGTGGAGGCTGAAGCCTCCCCTGCTGAGGCGATGTCCGTCGACCCGGCCCCTGTGCCGGAGGGGGAGTTCAAGGAGGTTACCACTAAGGCCCAAAAGCGGAAACGGCGCAAAGGCAGCGCCGGTTCCGCCAGGTCTTTGTCCCTGCCTGCAAAGGCAGTCAACCAGTGCCCGAGCCCTCTCCCCCCAGCCCCCCAGTTCACCCGTGGCCCAGTCCCCGGCTAAAACTGGCCAGAACAAACCCGCGAAAGTGGACGTAGCTACCGCTAAGGCGGCTACAGCGTCCGTCGGAGCGGGCACTACATCCGCGGTAAAGGCCGCGATCGTGAACGCGGACTCAGTCTCCGCTAAAGCAGGAACTAAGCCCGCGAAAGCGACCGCGGGACCTGTTAAAGCGGATGTAGCTACCGCATCGGCGGCTGCTGTGGCAGCCGCGGTGAACGCTGCGAAAACCCAAGCGGACTCTGTTCCGAAGGTTGCAGCCGGCCCCTCTATGGAGGTCGACCCCGAGGTCGCGGCTAAAAAGCCGAAACGTCCCCCCCCCCGGTCGTCTTACACGACCGGTTCAAATAGAGCGGAGTTCTAAAACAGCTTCGCGCTAATGAGATAGGCATTTCACATGCTAAAACACTCAAAGAAGGCACATTAATTCAGCCTGAGTCGATAAACGACCACAGGCGCCTCACAAAGTACCTCTCAGAGGTACAATTAGATTTTCACACGTACGCGCTCGAGGAGGAGCGCGTATTACGTGTTGTTATTAGTAACGTCCCGGTAGAGGTATCCGTGGCGGAGGTCTTAGAAGACCTCCTCGCGAAAAACATACCTGTAGAGTCTGTGGCTCGCA